>JANBPK010001189.1:0-295476 GCA_027579435.1 Candolleomyces eurysporus
TTGGGCCCTGCGGCTCTGGCGTAGCCTGAGGTGTAGGAAGGGTGGGAGGTGCCCGTGGGACGCACCCACTCGTACATTGCGGCTGGGAGGGACGTCGGGGTTCTGGTGTGGCTCGAAATTGCGATTACGGCGTCGTCTGACATCTTCCCCCCCCTTTTTTTTTGCTTGCTCTTCTTCGGATGAGCGGTGTGGGGTGGATACGGTGCGCTGATGACTGGTTGGTTGGTTGGCTGGTGGGGTGTCGTGTTATTATTTGTACTAGATAGAAGGTTTAATAGATTCTCTTCGTACCTTGCTCGATAGCCTTCGTAATTGCCTTGGTGCCTGGACTTGGGCGTTTTCTCGTTGGTGGTTCGTTTACGTGTTTGGTCGTCGGTGAGCTCTAAAACCTGGAGCTCTGAGTCGTTGGAGGCCCTAGGCCGCTATGATCCTGGCCCTGCGCAGGAATAAGGTCGAAGCGATTCGTACTATATGGCGAGAAGTCTTGAGTTAGCGGGCGAAAGAAAGAAGGGGACTCGACAACCTACCTTTCGTCGAGTCTATGATCGAGCCAAGGTCATTTCGCCACCGACTAGATGCGTCACCGGTCGACTACACAACCGGTTCAGAAGGCTCGGACGCCCCATCGTGTTGATTGGTGTTCGAATTTAAAGGAGGTGGTGCGTTGGAAATGGCTCGCGAGCTGGGACTTTCGCGAGGAAATGAACTCATCCGCGTCTAAAAACCACATATTGTTGAACAGCAGAGCGCCCAAATCATGGAGAACCAGCTTGGAGCTGGAGCGCAGTAGGTAGGAAGTTGAGGAGTACGTTATAACGTCATAGATCAACTTCGGGTCTTCATGCGGGCTTTGGACGATCTTATCTTATCAGCTGTTCGCCCCGCCTGCCAGCGAACCTGAGCATGCCAACCTCTGCTTCTCTTGACATTACCCTCGACCCACCACTGGGAGCGAAGACAGTGGGTACTCGAGCCATGGAATTGCCGTTACCTCAATCTTACAGCAACCGCTCTGCTCCCAGACCTGGGATTCTACAACGGCAGTCGCAACGACGTACTTTCCTCGGTCTTCTCAAGAAAAAGTCAATAGGAAAGCCTGGGATTCAGTGGGAAACCCTCAGTCTATAGCTTCATCGAAGGGCGCTCGAGTTAGGAACAATTTCGCGCCCTCCATGGAATCAAAGCCATTGATGCTTATATCTCAAAGAAGGCCTCCTCTGCAGAGTCGCTGGTTGAGCTTTCAATTGAGAAAGTAGGTGCATCGGATCATATAGACCAGGTCACGTCGGTGCCATTTATATGCATCGCGTCGCGTGGTTATTCCCTCCGTTATTCTCTTTCTGAACGATATTGCAGCTTTGGCAGGATCGTCCTCATTTCAGCTTCCTCAAGACCAGCACAACTCGTTGTGCTATTCTTTCTCTGACGTCGATGATAATCTGATTACTCTTGGATCGCCTTGGGCTTCACCACTCAAGTCGGGTCTTTTCCGGGATGGATCATCGTTCCGAGGTTTTTACTGCAGGTTCTCTCCCATGTGCAACCGCAACCTTCCAATCCACCCAATTTTTCCGACAGCATTGACTATAGTTTTCTACAATATTCCCCGCACTTCTTTTCGACATGTAAGTCTTCCAATCTTCTTGTATTCAACGCGTTTGTGACGTCGAAAGAAGTCTTGTTCCTTGCCGCGAACTCTGCAATCAATGCGCACAGCTACAGATCAACCCTCCTTGCCCGACTACTTTATCCGCGGACTGGGGCCTGGATGAAGTGCGGGGGAATATAGGGTATGTTGACCTCTGCTCATTGGTCAACCTCCCGAGAGAAAGCATCCGGTAGCACATGTCCTTTCGTACCCGTGCTTCCTCGAGAAACCTACATAAATAAAGGTGGACTCGACTCCCAGATCTCTTCGAGTGGCCTTCCCAGTTCACCTAACCCGGAATGCGTCTCTTTCTCACCTCCGCTGCGCTCGCTGGTCTCTTCGCGTCGGCTTCTGCCCACGCGACGTTCCAGCAGCTTTGGATCAACGGTGTCGATGCTGGAACCACCTGCACAAGGACTGTGAGGAGTAACTCCCCCGTCACGAGTGTCAGCAGCGCGGTAAGTACTTGGGGCGTTTACCCTCCCCCCTGTGACAAGACTGAAGTGTCTTTAGGATATCGCCTGCAACGCCCACAGCTCCAGCAACAATGTTTGCCCAGTCAGGGCAGGTGATACCCTCACCGTCGAGATGCACCAGCAACCTGGTGACAGGTCGTGCAGGAACGAGGCCATCGGTGGTCAACACTATGGTCCCGTCACTGTGCGTCAATTTCCATCCGTGTCCCAGTTTCCTCAAGCTAATGAAATCTTTAACAGGTCTACTTGGCCAAGGTCGCCGATGCAAGGACCGCTAGTCCAAACAGCGCTGGCTGGTTCAAGGTTTCGGAGGGCGGTTTGATGTCAAACAACCCTGACTACTTCGCCGTCCAGGTTCTCAACGTACGTCGCCTCTGGTCGATTGACCATGTTGGCATGAGCTGAATCTTCCTTTTCCAGGACAACTGTGGTCACTGGTCGTTCAAGGTTCCCTCTGATATTGCAGATGGTGACTACCTCGTCCGCGCTGAAGTCATCGGTATGCTGCCCTTTAATACTCCACTTTGCACTCGAAATTAAATTTTTTGTACAGCTCTGCATGCTGCTGGTGCTGGCGGTGGTGCTCAATTCTACCCCGGATGCTACCAGATCTCAGTCTCCGGAGGCGGAAACGCCAACCCACCGACCGTCAGGTTCCCCGGAGCGTACAGCAATAGCGACCCTGGAATTGCCGTCAACATCCATGTGGATCTTACCACCTACAAGAGTGCGTTTCCGTTTCCTTCTCCCTTTTTCTCAGCATCTGAATATCAACGACATTGCTCACTCTTTTCTACTAGTTCCTGGTCCCGCTCCCTATGGCATTCCCGCCGCCACCGTCGCCACCACCAGATGGCCAACCACCGCCACCTGGAATACCGCCCAACAGCCCGCGACCAACCCCACGACCTACGTCCCCGCCAACCCACCACCCGCTCCTACGACGACTGCCCAGGTCCCACCCCCCGGCCCTACGACCACTGCTGCTCCTGTCCCTACTCCCTCCGCCCCTGCTGGTGGTGCGGCGCTGTATGGACAATGTGGTGGAGTAAGTCATTCATCCTTTCGTTTCCTCGTATTTTTTCGTCGGGAGCTGACAATGTCTTTCTACTATTTAGAGTGGCTGGTCTGGTCCTACGACTTGCTCTCAAGGTACTTGCACCAAGTTGAACGGTAAGTCGTCGCCCTCTCTTCTTTTTTCATCCGNTTTTTTGGAACGCAGCTTACGATTTGCGATTTTTTGCTTTGTAGACTGGTACTCTCAGTGCACACCTTGAGCGATCGATTATATACAAAATGGATTCGCATGATAGCCCGGCCTCTTGATGACAACAGAATGGTGTATGTTGAAGATGTTAATGCTTTATATTTCGAAGTTTCAAGTTTCGTTATTCTGGTGACCTAAAGCATGGCTATATCCTATCCTTTCTGAACCTGGGTCCTAGAGTATAGACCTTGTTCAGGCATTGCTTCAAGTCCCAGCATTTGCGTGAAGGCGGAAGAGCAAGCTCCATTCAGGCGCCACTGATGCCGGGGGTAAGTGGCAGGCTTCGAGATCGAGATAGATTGACGCCCTCGTTCTATGGTATGACATGGAAAAACCTTGAATTCAACATTATGTGAAACAAGCTAGGATCAAGGCTCGCAAAGCGAGCTAACGTAGCGGCGCAATTGTTTGCTGTGCCATGTTGATATAGCTTTGCCTACACCCTGTCAGGACAGTCCTCGGGTTGCACAGTGCGAGGCAGTGTAGGCGCTTCACTTGCCCTCTCTCCATTTATCTCCCTGTCGCCTATCGCTCTCCCTCCTGTCCTTCCTGCCCATCTCTCCCCACTTCCCATCTTCTACCCCATTCAACATCCCGCTGCAACGCTTCTTGGATGGCAGAGGCACCCCTGCACTTCGAGAACTTTTCCGGTGCTCGCAGTGTTCAACTAGGACACCAAACCATTAACGTTATTGCTGGAAATCAATACCTTTCCAATGGTAGACAAAGTCAGTAAATCTTCGAGAACATGTCTACGGCTGCTAAACCCGTGCCTTTAGAGCTCATTTGCCGGCTTAACCCGATTATCGACGCCTCTCATACTCGAGATCGAAAAAAAGTCTNCCCCCCGACTCGGCATGCTTTCCTGGAACGAGGAAACGTGTGATTCAGGGAATAACATCCTGGGCCGACACTGAAATTGTGCTGAGCGAAACCCCGGTTGTCGGCATCTACTGGTTTCACGGGTTTGCAGGAAGTGGCAAATCCGCTGTCTCGCTGGAAATCGCCAAGATATACGCTGGATCCGGGCGCTTGCTCGCAAGCTACNTTTTTCTTCCGCAATGCAGGAGACAGGAGCCGGATGAGCAGGTTTGCAGCGACATTGGCGGCTCAAATGGTGGCGGCAGTCCCTGCCACCGNCCCCGTTCATCGAAGCTGCCCTGGATGCCGAGCCAAACTTGCTTACTGAGGGCGTTTCCTTGGCCGTGCAGCTAGAGCGGGTGATTTACAAACCGTTTCAAGATGCTATGGAACAGGGACTTGTCCTTTTCGGTGGGCCTTTCATCATCGTCGTTGACGGACTCGACGAATGCGAGGACAAGCAAGGGGTAGTGGACTTCATTGACCATACGCTCGAATTCTTCAAAAGACATCCTTCCATTCCCCTCCGATTCTTCATCGCTAGTCGGGTGGAAGAACACATCCGTTCTCGCCTGGACAATGATGGCGTTGTCTTCGGCGATCTCAATAGTCACTCGGCCGACAATGACATCGAAATGTTCCTTCAAGCATCGTTCCAGGAAGCAGCGGTCAAAGACCGCGTCATCAAATCCTACGTTCGAGCGAACGGGGAATGGCCGACGAAGCCAGACATGAACAAGTTGATCCGGCACATCAAAGGATCGTTCGTTCTTGCATCAACGATATTCAAATTCATTGTCAAACCTGCAACGGACGAGGACCCGTCGACACCTATGGACCGCCTCCCACTCGCCTTCGAAACGAATGGCCTCGATGGTTTGTACGCTCAAACGCTTGCCCGTTCTCAACATCTCCCTCATTTCCATAACATCATCTCCACCATCGCACTCGTTGAGAAACCGTTCCCGATTGTTGGCATAGCCGCCCTTCTTGGCATAGAAGCTTTCAAAGTCGTTCAGGTCTTGCTGAATCTCCAAGCGATTGTTCATGTTCCTGGAACCGACGAGCGGGGCAGCGTGACACTATGTCATACATCCCTTCATGACTTCCTCACGACCGAAAGTCGATCGGGTGTTTCTTTGTTCCACCCTCATTTCATTTCCAACTATCATACTATTACTTTGCCTGCCTCTTCAAAAAGATGGGTTGGACCTATCACAACTTCGGATTTCATTGGGACAGAGTTGGTAGACTCGGTGTCTGCGACTTCACCAATGGGATTGAGCAGTTCAAGGCTCAGACCTGCCAATCTCTGCGTGCCAACAGACTGCCCTACCACACTTTCCTCTGTACTCTGTTCTTTCACTCCCTCTTCCTGCATACCTCCCAAATCTCGGTTGATTTCTCGGATCGACTCACTGAGTGTGTCGAACAATCAGCGCTGGTGGCAGAATATCCTGACTCCCACATTAAACTCTGGCTGGAAAGTCGGTTTCCTCTTCTCTGGACTAATAACGCAAGCAATACGTATCAATTCACTGAGCACATGTACGAGACGTTGCAACACAACTTACAACGTGCATCACCCGCTATCCATCACAAAGTACCTTTTTCGAATTTTGTCCGTCCGTTGTTTTGTATAACTGAAACACCTTTATAGTTTCCAATAATTATAAAGCCATATCCTCGCTCAGCTGGAATGGAACATGAGTATATTATCAGGAAGGTACGATCACTCAACCCAGAGCTCCAGGATTGCTATGATGATACTTATATTAGCTTCCAGATTTCTCTTACAGGCCGAGATATTTTCAGTGTAAGTCGTCGATATTTGAACGCTGGAAATGTCACAGCCACTGAATAACCCTCAAAAGGTTCTAGAATGGATCGTGGCTCGTGCTCAAATCGAGTGGGAAGGATCGAGGGAAATGCCGCGAACTCCCCTGAGGCTTTCCTTTGAAGACAGATCCGGCAGTGTCACAGTCATCCTCGACCGACAGGATTCGCGTAGGACGATCAACATCAACATTACCAATGAACGGTATGATTTCCCCTTCACACGAGTCATAAAGGGTTCTCAAAGGTCATATGTACTTCTCACTAACAGCGACGCGACACCCCAACCGAGGAGTACCACTTCTACTCCGCATCGATCTCGTTCTCCATCTCCTCCCACGAGAAAGCGTCCCCGCCTCATGTAGACGAGATGAATGGAGGATTCGAAGTCGAAGCAGTAGTCATTACTTGAATGCGCCTGCAGCCCGAAGATGTTTAGACTGACACTGGCAGACATTAGAGCAAGACGATTCACCATTCACCTTATTGAAGTACTTAGTACTGGAGAAGGGGTGAACAGAGTTGATCCAAACAACGCGTTCCTTCTCTTTCACTCGCTCGATGAGTTCATCTCTCCACTCTCCATTTCCCTTATCGACGTCCTCGGTGTCGTTAGTCACAAACGCCCAATCACGATTTTAAGTGTACGGCAGTACCTGCCCTCTATCGAATGCCTTCAGTATGCCTATTAAGCTGGTATTTGCATGATATGTTGGCACAGCTCTGCTTACTCACGGGACGGTGTTCGTGTTGTACGTGAGGCAGCTCAGGCGCACTTCCTCACCTTATTTGAGGCAATGTGTAAGCTCCCTTGCAGCGTTGTGAAGCCGGAATCTTGGGTACCTTTCGGAACTCTTGCCAGTATGCAAAACGCCTTGGTCGACCTGAAATATAATGAACGGTCCAGACCAGCCAAATCTCGACTATATTTCCATTCATTCAATCAGATGCTGTGCAGGGAAAGAGAAATACTCACCCCCGTCATGAGTGTCAGCAGCGCGGTGAGCACTTGAGGCATTTATCGTCCCCCACGAGAAGACATGTTTAGGACACCCGGTCAGGCCAGGGCCGGTGTCAACTCCACCCTCACGATTGAGATGCGCCAGGAACCTGCCGACAGAACGAGGCCATCGATCGGCAACAGGTCTACTCGACGAATATAGCCCATGCAAGGCTGGTTCAAGCTTTCAGAGGGTAGTTTTTGGATGTTCAGCTCGGTTCTGGTTCACGGGCTTGTCGCACGGCAGGAACGATCACTCCTTCCGGTCGTCCCCCTGATTAGCTATGACTGTCATCTTACACCCTCGTAACATGTATCCGTTTTATAAGCCAATCTTTACTATCCTCTGGTTATACGTCCCATTTACAATACAATATAGCTTCTCAGCTTCGATCCTTCTTCAAAAAGCCAAAGATCCCGGAACCTTGCCGTGCGGAGCCTCGACCACTGGCATGGCAGTACCCGTAGAGTGACTCAAACCACCCCGACTACCCCGCCATCCAGGTCCGTCACCTAGTGTCGGTCAATCAGTGTGCGAGAGAACTCTTTTTCCAGGGCAAATGTGGCCACTGGTTGTTCAAGGATTCCTTAGATATCACGCCCGGTGACTACCTCGTCCAAGCTAAAGTCATCGGTATGTTGCATTCCATTGCCCGAGTTTGGACTCGAAAGGACTCGAAATTGATCTATTTGGACAGCTCTCCATATAGCTAGCTTGGCTGCAGTGCCCTAACTCTACTCGGATGCTACTAAACCTCGGTCTCCGGAGGCGGAAACACCAACCCACCGACCTTCGGGCTCCCTGGAGCGTAAAGCGCCAACGACCCTAGTATTCAAGCCGTCCGACATGGATCTGACCACCTACAAGAGTGCGTTTCCGTTGCTCCACCCCCTTTACTCAGCACCTGAATATAAACAACGTTGCGTGCTCTTTTCTACTAGTTCCCAGACCCTCTGCGGCATTCAACCCGCCGCCGCCGCCATCGCCACTACACGATGGCCGACTACCGCCACCTGGAATACTGCTCAACAGCTAGGTTCGTGAACCAGACTCCTCGATGAGAGAAGAAAATCGTTCTCAACAGTCTGCGGCTAACCCTAAGACCTATGTTCCTCTTGTCCCTACTCCCTGCGCGCCTGCTTCGCTGTATGGGCAATGTGGTGGAGTAAGTCATCCATCCTTCCGTCTACTCGTGTTTCTTCGGGGGGGGGCGGATAGTGCTTTTCTATGTAGAGTGGCTGGTCTGGTCCTAAGACTTGTTCTCAAGTTGCATACCAGTTTGAACGGTAAGTACTCGTCCTCTCTTCCCTTTATATTCGTTTTTGGAACGCAACTTACAATTTGCGATTTCCGCTTTCCAGATTGATACTCTCAGTGCACAACTCGAGCGATCAATCATATAAAAATGGACTTGTATATCAGCCCGCCTCGTGATGACGACAGAACGGTGTATGTTCCAGATGTCAATGCAATTCACTTATATTTCAAAGTTTCTTCATTCTGGTGATATGAACGCCGACCTAAATCCTTCCTATAGCCTATCCTTTCTGAAGACCAGCCCTGAAATGCGGAACAGCAAGCCTCATTCAAGCGATGCCAGTGATGTTTTTACCCTCACGCTGGGGGGTAAGTGGCAGGCCTCGAAATGGTCCGACGCCCCTTGGGGCACATTCGCTGGACTGTGTTTGTTCTTAAAACTGCTTTATACATGCACACCAGGCTGAGTGCGCTGTGTGATTCGACGCTTGCTCCTAAGATGGATTCATCTGGCACGGCTGCCTTCCACGTTCCCACCGACTCGGTCCATTAATATTTTAATATTTACCTTCTTGACATCGAGCACATTCATTCCTCTCGGCAAGAATTTCTGGTGGTGATGCTACTTCTCGATTTTGTAATCACTGATTCGTACTACGCTTTGAGCACATCACCGATCGCTAGTGCTTCACTCGACGTGGATGGTGAATCAATCATCTTATTCGAATCTCTGCTGGTGTGGATCTAAACATCTTCAGACTGCAGGCCCCGTTAACGAATAACTAGTGCTTCGAGTTCGAATGCTCCGTCCATCTCGTCTACTTGAAGCGGGGACGCTTTCTCGGCGGGAGATCTTGAATACGACGTCGATGCGGGATAGAAGTCGTGCTCCTCAATCGGGGTGTCGCATGGCTGTTAGTGAGAAGTACATATGACATCTGAGCACCCTGTATAACTCGGATGAAGGGGAAATCATACCGTTCATTGCCCCTATTGATGCTGACCGTCCAACGTAGGGTCTGTCGATCGAGCCTGACTGTAAGCCCGCCATCCGATTCTCTGTTTAAGGAAAGCCTCAAGGGAGGTCGTGGCGTTTCCCTCGACTCTTCCCACTTGATTTGAGCACGGGCCATTATCCATTCGAGTACCTTTTTGAGGGATATTCAGTACCCTTAGCATTTTCAAGGTTCAAGAGATGGCAACTTACGCTGAAAATTCCGATGCCTGGAGGGAGGCGGAACTGGGTGCTAGGATTTATTGTCACGGTAAAACTCTGGGTTGAGTGCTCGTACCAGCCCCGTAATAGTATACTCGCGTTCCATTCCAGCCAAGCGAGGATGTCGTTCTAGGATTTCCGGAAACTACAAATTTGTTTTCAGTTATATAAACAACGGAAGAATGGACATTGGAGGCGACATACATTGGCGTGAATTGCGGTCGAAGCACGTTGTAGGTTGTGTTGTAACGCCCGGTACGTATGCACACTGAATTGATACGTGCTCCCTTGTTCCAAATTAGCCCAGTAACCGGGCAACTGATCTTCCAGCCAGAGTCTAATGCGGGGGTCAGGACATTCTGCCGCCAGCGCTAATTGTTCGACACATTCGGTGAGTAAGTACGACAAGCTAACCGAAATTTGGGAGGCATTCAGGAAGAAGGGGCAGCAGAACAGAGTACAGAGGAAAGCGTGATAAGGCAGTCTGTTAACATGCAGAGATTGGCAAGCCTGAGCTTTGAACCGCTCAATCTCATCGATGAAGTCACAGGCTTTTGGTTGAGAGAATGCTAACCAATGGGCACGGTAAAATTGCCAGCCGTAGGTACGGGCAGGCCTATCACCTGTTTCGAAGCCCAAGGAGAAGCAATAGTATGATAGTTGGAGATGAAATGAGGGTGGAACAAAGAAACACCCCGATCGCCTTTGGGTAGTGAGGAAGTCACGAAGGGACGTATGAGATAGTGTCACGTCGCCCCGCTCGTCGGTTCCGGGAACGTGAACAATCGCTTGGAGGTTCAGCAGGACCCGAACGACTTCGAAGGTTTCTATTCCAAGCAGGTCCGCTATCCCAACAATCGGGAGTGGCCGCTGCAGGAGCGCGACGGTTGAGACAATGTTACGGAAATGAGGGAGATGTTGTGAGCGGGCCAGCTTTCGAGCGTACAGGCTATCGAGGCCATTGATTTCGAGGGCGAGTGGGAGGCGGTCCATAGGCGTCGAAGGGTCGTCTTCCGTTGCGGGTTGGACAATGGACTTGAATATCGTTGATGCAAGAACGAACGATCCGTTGATGTGTCTGATCAACTTGTTCATGACTGGCTTCGTCGGCCATTCCCCGTGCGCTCGAACGTATGATTGGATGACGCGGTCGTGAGTCGCTGCGTCGCGGAAAGATGCCTGAAGGAACATTTCGATGTCTTCGTCAGCCGAGTAATTGTTGAGATCGCCTAGGAGAACAAACTCGTTTGAGAGGCGAGTGCGGATGTGTTCCTCCACCCTACTAGCGATGAAGAATCGGAGGGGAAAGGAAGGGTGTGTTTTGAAGAAATCGAGCATATGGTCGATGAAATCGACTACCCCTTGCTTGTCCTCGCATTCGTCCAGTCCGTCGACGACGATGACGAAAGATCCTTTGAAAAGGACAAGCCCCCTTTCCAGAGCAGCTTGGAGCGGTTCGTAAACTAGCCGCTCCAGCTGCACGGTCAAGGAAACGCCCTGAGTGAGCAAACCTGGCTCGGCGTCGATGGCGGCTTCGACGAACGAGGCGGTGGCAGGCACCGCAGCCACCATTTGAGCCGCCAATGTCGCTGCGAACCTGTTCATGCGGCTCCTGTCTCCTGCATTGCGGAAGAAGAAGTAGCTTGCGAGTAAGCGCCCGGAGCCAGCGTATATCTTTGCAATCTCCAGCGAGATGGCAGATTTGCCACTTCCTGCGAATCCGTGAAACCAGTAGACGTGAAAAGTGGGATTTTTGCTGAGTGCAATCCCGGCGTCGGCCCAGGATGTTATTCCCTGAATGACATCCTTCCTCGTTCCAGGAAAGCATGCTGAATCTGGGGGAGATGCTCTTCGATCTCGATTGTGAGAGGCATCAAAAGTTGGGTTAAGCTGGAGAATGAGATCTAAAGGCGCGGCTTCAGCAGCCATGGACATGGTCTAGAAAATTCACCAACTTTTCCTCCCATTCGAGAGGTACTGATTTCCAGCGATAAGGTTAAAGGTTTGGCGTCTAAGTCGAACACCGCGAGCACCGGAGAGGTTCTCGAAGCGCAGGGGTGCCTCCACCATTCAAGAAAGCGTTGCGGTGAGATTTTGAATGGAGTAGAAGATGGGCAAGGGGAAGGGACATGGAAACAGGGCAAGTGAAACGCCTGCCCTGGCCCGCACGCAACACGGGAACGGTCGGCGTGAGTAGGCATAGCCATGTCATCAAAGTAACACATCCCGAGTTTTAGTATAATATAGCCACATCAGGCGAGAGGTACTAGTGCAAACNGGGGGGCATGCTGAGGGCACTGGATGGAGATTGGCTGCGCGGGGTGGTGGTGAATGGGTGTTAATGTCTAACGACATCGAGGACGTACGATGGAGAATCGATGGTCGAGCCCATCTAAAGAAAGGTAACATTTTCCGTCCATGAAACCTCGAATCCCGATTTTATATCGTGCTCCCACGAGACGGAGTGGCCAAGAGACTTCTGACCAACGAGGGACTGAAAAGGACAACGAAAGAGTCAAATGATGTGAGTCATTCAATTCTCGTTTCGGGTGTGGCGCCCCCATGCGAACGCAAGGTATCTGGCTTCCAGGGCCTGAAGGGTTCAAGGGAAGTTATGCAGCTTGAATCACTTGTATATTCAAGGCACGCCTCTGGACACACTCTCGGGGTCAACACTCGAGGCCCGGAAGAACATGCAGTATCAAGCGCTCTGTAGAGGCCGTCCGCGGTCCAATCCGGAAAAACTCTGAACTAGGTTCAGGGTTCAGGTTCATTGTTTTCCGAAAAACGCGGTTCTGGTTCTGGTTCAGACAAAAACCGCCCGAACCTCGCCCGAAGCAGACCGCGGACAGTCCATAGGCTCTATAACAGTAGGTAAAGCTAGAGCGTGGTCATGTCACCTATGGCGTAGCTGTATTTGAGAGTTAAGGACATACCATTTAAGAGAATGGATTCCCCAATCAAAGCGACAGAATGTCACTTGGGCAACATCAAGTACTCCTGTGTTTGCTGCTCATTCGCAGCAGAATTTGTAAAACATAGATTTACCCCATAAGGTCTTCTCATGAAGTATACCCCTGCTTGGTTAACGGCGAATTGTTCGAGCTCCCGGACGGCCCCGTGGTGAAACAATCTGTATGAACCTATAATTGGGACAGCTGGATGCCACAAGGGTGCAGTCCACGTCGACTATAGATCCTCCAAACTCTGACACTGGATGAGTCCGACGCCG
Source organism: Candolleomyces eurysporus (assembly GCA_027579435.1). Lineage (NCBI taxonomy): Eukaryota > Fungi > Basidiomycota > Agaricomycetes > Agaricales > Psathyrellaceae > Candolleomyces > Candolleomyces eurysporus. Next base: position 12,795 of record JANBPK010001189.1, read on the forward strand.
ATGGTGACGCTGTCTGTTGAACAGGGATCTACAGTCTTGCTCTAAGTACTTGAAAGCCTTTTCAATGTGTAGAGCGCTCGAACAACAAAGTTTGTCCAATGCCGAGTCAGGGCGAGTGATACCCTCACCGTTGAGATACACCAGCAACTTGGCGAAAGGTCTTGCAGGAACGAAGCGATCAGTGGGCAACATGGCATCGCCGATGCAAGGACTGCCAACCCAGACAGTGCTGCCTGTTTTAAGATTTCGGAGGGCAATTCGATGTTAAATGACCCCAACTACTTCGCCTTTTATGTTGATCAATTGGCATGGGTTGATTTCCTTTGACGAGGACAACCGTGACTGTGGCCGCTGGTCGCTCAAGGTTTGCGCGCGAAATTGACTTCTTTGTACAGCTCTTCATGCTGTTGATTCTGGCAGTGGTGTTCAATTCTACCCCGGATGCTACCAAATCTCGGTCTCCAGCGTCAGGTTCCCCGGAGCGGACAGCGACAACGACCTTGGTATCGCCGTCAACATCCACGTGGATCTACAAGAGTGCGCTTCGTTGCCTCCAACCCCTTTACTCAGCACCTGAATATAAACGACATTACCTACACTTTTCCAGCAACGGGAGGAGCAGCGATCGTAGGGACAGGGGGGACCTGGGCGGTCGTAGTAGCAGCGGGTGGTGGGCAGGATTAGCCGCGGGAGGTTGAGCGGTCTTCCAGGTGGCGTAGCCATTTGGTAGTGGCGACAGTGGCGGCGGCATGCCGTAGGGGAGGTCACTCCCTCCAGCCCTGCTGGTAGTGCGGCGCTGTATGGCAAATTGTGTGTGTGTAGGTGTTTGTGTGTCAGTTCAAAGGTCCAAAGGTCAGAAGGGGCTACTTGAACTGACCACCGAACTCCAGGCGGACGACAAGGGAGTTTCGGCCATCAACCCGGACGGCTGCTGGCGACTGTTTCGGAGACGATTTAACCAGCTTGTGTCCTGCGGAAGCTGATAAGGCGAGGAATCCAATACACCCGACCGTCAGGTTCCCTACAGCGCCAACGGCTAGATCTGGTATTGCCGTCAATACCATGTGGTTCGAGTGCGTTTTTGTTTCCTTTTCCTCCATCAGCACCTGAATCTAGAAGACGTTGCTTACTTCTTTGTACTAGCTCCTGGACCCCATCCCTACGGTATTCAACCTACCGCCGCTGTCGCCACCTGGAATACTGCTCAACAGCCCTCGGCCAACCCTACGATCTATGCCCTGCCAACCCACCGCCCGGTCTACCACAATCGCCCAGGTATCTACGGCCACTGCTGCTCTTATGCCTACCGCTGGTGTTGCGGCACCTTGTGGTCAATGCTGTGGAGCAAGTTATTCGCACTTTCGTTTCCTCGCGGTTTTTGATCGCGATCTGACAGTTTTTTCTCTCTGTAGAGTGATTGGTCTGCTCCTACAACTTGCTCTCAAGGCGCATACACCAATTTGAAGGGTACTTACTCGCCCTTTCTTCTCTTTCTATTCGTTTATGGAAGGCAGCTTACAGTTTGCGATTTTCACTTTCTAGACCGGTACTCTCAGTCCACACCGCGAGTAATCAACCATATAAAAAATGGACTCGTTTCCAGCCCGCCTCGTGATGGCGACAGGACGGTGTATATTGAAGACGTTCATGCAATTCACAACGCCGACCTAAAACCTTAATATTTAATCCTATAGCCTATCTTCCTGAAGATCAGCCCTAGAGTACACCCTGTCCAGGCGTTGTACCTTCCGAGCAACACTTGCGCAAAGGCGGAAGAGCAAGCCTGATTCAAACGGTGCCAGTGACATTTACACTCTCGCGCTGGGGTAAATGCCAGGCCCTGAATTGGTTCGACACCCTCGCGCGCGTCCTTGCGACACATTAACTGGACTGTGCTCCTCGAAATTGCTCTATACATGCACGCGACAGGCTGAGTGTTTGTGCGATTCGATGCTTGCTCCTCAGATGGCCGCCTTCTACATTCCCAATTTTTCACTACAGACTCACCCAAGTTCCCTGCTCGACACCGAGCACATTCATTCCTCTCGACAAGAGTTCCGGTCCTGCTACCTCTTTACTATTGCTGCATGTATCATATGATCACTAATTTGCACCAATGACTATGATGTTTTCAGGCATGCCACGGATCGCTCAGATAGGTCTTTCCCTGCTCCACTCGAGGTGAAAGGTGAATGGTGAATTATCCTATTAGAACCTCCCAGTGTCGACCTAAACATCCTCAGACTGCAGGCCCCATTAACTAATAACTACCACTCCGGTTCGAATGCTTCGTCTATTTCATCTACTTGCGTTGGCGGCTACTTTCCCGCAGGAGGATCCGGAGAACGAGGTCGATGAGGGGTAGAAGCGGTACTCCTCGATTTGGGGTGTCGCGTCGCTGTTACCGAGAAGTACATTTGCGACGCGTGTGAAGATTTGGGTGCTATGGGATGTCATCGTACACTTAGTATAGCTTGTCGTACGCATCCTTCTGCGGTGTTTGTGTGGTCAGCGTAACTTATAGCGGGAATGGTGAACCATTATCTTGTTTGAATCTCTGCCAGTGTCGACTTAAACATCTTCAGACTTCAGGCCCCTTCAACTAATAACTACTTCGAGCCCAAGTTCGAATGCTCTACACATCTTGTCTACTCGAGGCGGGGACGCTTTCTCGCGGGAGGATCCGGAGAACAGGGTCGATGGAGAGTAGGAGGGGTGCTCCCCGATTGGGGCGTCGCATTGCTGCTACTGAGAAGTACGTATGGCTTTTGAGCGGCGTTTGTGATACGTGTGGAGGGGAATTCGAAATCATACCGTTCATTGTTATTTTTGATGGTGATTGTCTTGTGCGGATTCTTTTGGTCGAACATGACTTTGAGCCAGTAGGTGCCTGTGCTTATTGAAAGTGTCAAGGGAGGTCGCAGTGTTTCCCTTGGTTTTTTCCATTCGATTTCAGCATGAATCACGATCCATTCTAGCGGCTTTTTGAGGGTTATTCAGTGGCTTTTGCATATCCAACGTTCAAGAGTCAACGACTTACAGCAAAAATATCTTTGACCTTGAAGGGAAACTGGAAGCTATCAGTATCATAGTAATCCTGGTGCTCTGGGATGTGTGCTCGTACCCTCTTTAAAGTACACTCTTTCATCCCATCTAAGCCAGGATATATCCGTAGAATTCCTGGAAACTACAAGGTTTTTTCAGTTATCTGAAACAACGAAAGAACATATTTGAAAAGTGTACTTTGGCATTGATAGCGATTGATGCACGTTGTAGGCTGTGTTGTAACGCCTCGTAAGTGTCCTCAGTGAATAGATACGTCCTCCCTTGCTCCAATGTAATAGAGTCAAAGGGTAAGTGAATTTCCAACCAGGATTTAATGCAATGGTCACTGGGAAATTCTGCCGCCAGCACTAATTGTTCGATGCACTCGGCGAGTAGGTATGACGAATCAACCGGGATTTCGGAGAGGTCCAGGAAGAACGAGTAGAAGAAGAGAGTACAGAGGAAAGCGTGATAAGGTGGTCTGTTGACATGCAGAGATTGGCAAGCCTGAGCTTTAAACTGCTCAATCTCATTGATGAAGTCGTAGTCATTTGATTCAGCAAATCTGGACCAATGAATGAGGACGTCGTTGAAAGGGACACATCTGCTCTGTTCGAAGAGGAGGGAAAAAAAATAGTATGATAGTTGGAGATGAAATGAGTGTGGAACAAAGAAACACCCCGATCGAGGTTTAGTCGTGAGGAAGTCACGAAGGGACGTATGACATAGTGTCACCAGGCCCTGCTCGTCGGTTCCGGGAACATGAACAATCGCTTGGAGGTTCAGGAGAACTTGAACGACTTTGAAAGCTTCTATGCCGAGAAGCTTTGCTAGTCCAACAATCGGGAGTGGCCGCCAAAGGAGCGCGAGGGTGGAGATGATGGTATGGAAATGGGGAAGATGTTGCGAGCGTGCGAGCGTTTGAGCATATAGGCCATCGAGGCCATTCATCTCGAGGGCGAGTGGGAGGCGGTCCATAGGCGTCGACGGATCGTCTTCCATTGCAGGCTCGACAATGAATTTGAAAATCGTCGATGCAAGAACGAACGATCCTTTGATGTGCCGGATCAACTTGCTCATGTCCAGCTTCGCCGGCCATTTCCCGCTCGCTCGAACGTACGATTGGATGACGCGGTCTTTGACCGCTGCACGTTGGAAAGATGCTTCAAGGAACATTTCGATGTCCTTGTCAGCCGAGTGACTATTGAGATCGCCCAAGACAACGCCATCATTGTCCAGGTGAGAACGGATGTGTTCCTCCACCCGACTAGCGATGAAAAATCGGAGGGGAAAGGAAGGGTGTCTTTGGAAGAAGTCGAACATATGGTCGATGAAGTCCACTACCCCTTGCTTGTCCTCGCATTCGTCGAGTCCGTCAACGACGATGACGAAAGGCCCTTTAGAAAGGACAAGTCTCTGTTCCAGAGCAGCTTGAAAGGGTTCATAAACTAGCCGCTCCAGTTGCACAGCCAAGGAAACGTCCTNGGTGAGCAAGCCAGGGTCGGCGTCGAGGGCGGCTTCGACGAACGAGGCGGTGGCAGGGACCGCAGATACCATTTGAGCGGCCAATGTTACTGCGAATCTGCTCATACGGCTCCTGTCTCCTGCATTGCGGAAGAAGAAGTAGCTTGCAAGCAAGCGCCCGGATCGAGCGTATATCTTGGCGATCTCCAGCGAGACGGCGGATTTGCCACTTCCCGCGAATCCGTGAAACCAGTAGACGTGGACAACTGGCGTTTCGCCAAGCACAATTTCGGTGTTGGCCCAGGATGTTATTCCCTGGATCACCTCCTCCCTCGTTCCAGGAAAGCATGCCGAATCGGGGGGCGACTTTCTTCGATCTCGAGTGTGGGAGGCGTCAAAAATCGGGTTAAGCCGGACAATGAGGTCTTAAAAGCTCGGGTTTAGCAGCCATCGAGATGTTCTCGAAGATTTACTGACTTTGTCTACCATCGGAAATGTACTGATTTCCAGAGATAACGTTAATGATTTGTTGTCCTAGTTGAACACCGCGAGCATTGGAGAAGATCTCGATATGCGGCGGTGCCTCCGCCATTCGAGGAGCGTTCCGGCGAGATGTTGAAAGGGTAGAAGATGGGCAGGGGAGAGAGCTGAGCAGGGAGGAGCGAGACGGGCAGGGAGGAGCGAGGTGGACAGGGAGGAGTGAGATCGGCAGGGAGAAGTAAGATAGCCAGGGAGGGGCAAGATGGCTAGGGAGGGGTGAGATGGGAAGGGGTAGAGAGATGGGGAANGGGAGAGAGAGACGGAGGTTAAGCGCTTGCACTGCCTCGCACGCAACACCATGACCATCCCATCCGCGTGAGTGGGCAAAGCTATCTCACATGCCACAGCAAGACACGCCATTTCAATATTACATAGCCACGGGCGGGTGCAAACCCAGCAGCGTACAGCAAGGCACAAAAGGCGTGCTGAAGGTTGGGTGTGCGAGGAGGTAGTGAATAGGCATCGGTGCCTAACGACATTGAGAATGTAAGATGGAGAATCGATGGTCTAGTGAGTATTGTAAGAGTGTCTGTCCATGAAACCTTGAATCTCGATTTTATCCATCCGTTCTGTTCTCTCACCATAATATGACGAGACAAAGCGTAAAAGGCTCCTGTGCAAACGGAGGGATTGAAAAGATCAACGAAAAGAGTCAACTCTCGTCTCACAGAGATGACTTGGGGGACGTCAAGTATTCGGGTTATTCAGTCGCCGCGTAGCAGAGAAATCGTGAAACGTAGATTGACCCATGTAGTCCTCGCGTACAGTAGACCCCTGCTTGGATGGCGAAAAGTACTAGTTCCCAGACGGCCCCGTGACGAAATAATCCGTATGAATCTATAATTGGCCCAACCAGAGATCACGAAGGTTCAATCTAGCTCGACTTTGACTCTTCCAAACCCTGATGCCGGATGAGTCCGACGCTGTCTGCAACAGGATGCGATCTTCTAAGCTTCTCAACCTGTCGTGGAAGTTGAAAATAGTATCTTATTAGCTTGTCTACTCGAGGCGGGGACGCTTTCTCGCGGGAGGATCCGGAGAACGGGGTCGATGCAGGGTAGAAGGGATACTCCCCGATTGCGGCGTCGCATTGCTGCTACTGAGAAGTACGCATGACTTTTGAGCGCCCCTTGTGACATATGTGAAGAAGATATCATACCGTTTATCGTTACTATTGATGGTGATTTTCCTATGCAGATTATTTTGGTCGAAGCTGACTCTGAACCACTCGGTGCCTATGCTTATGGAAAGCGTCAAGGGAGGTCGCAGTCTTTCCCTTCGTTGCAGTCTTTCCCACAGTGTTTCCCTTTGTTCATTCCATTCGATTTCAGCACGACTCACGATCCATTCTAGCGGCTTTTTGAGGGCTATTCAGTGGCTTTGGCATATCCAATGTTAAAGAATCAACAACTTACAGCAAAAATATCTCCGACTCTGAAGGGAGACTGGAAGCTATCAGTATCATAGTAATCCCGGAGCTCTGGGCTGTGTGCTCGTACCCTCTTTAAAGTACACTCATCTCTCATCCCATCTAAGCCAGGATATGTCCGGAGAATTCCTGGAAACTGCAAGGCGTTTTCAGTTATATGGAACAACGAAAGAACAGAATTTGAAAAGTTTACTTTGGCATTGATTGCGCTTGATGCACGTTGTAGGCTTCGTTGTAACGTCTCGTACGTGTCCTCAGCGAGTAGATACGTCCTCCCTCGTTCCGACATAACATAGGAAGGGGGCAACCGAATTTCCAGCCAGATTTTAGTCCAATGGTCGGGACGTTCTGTCGCCAGCACTAATTGTTCGATACACTTGGTGAGTAGGTATGACGAACCAACCGGGATTTCGGAGAGGTCCAGGAAGAAGGAGTAGAAGAAGAGAGTACAGAGGAAAGCGTGATAAGGTGGTCCGTTGACATGCAGAGATTGGTGAGCCTGAGCTTTAAACTGCTCAATCTTATCGATGAAGTCGTAGGCATTTGATCCAGCAAATCTGGACCAATGATCGAGGAAGTGGTTGACAGGGACCCATCTCCCCTGTTTGAAGAAGAGGGACCAATAATAGTAGGATAGCTGGAGATGAAATGAGGGTGGTACAAAGAAACACCCCGATCGATATTTGGCAGTGAGGAAGTCACGAAGGGACGTATGACATAGCGTCACCTTGCCCTCCTCGTCGGTTCCGGGAACATGAACAATCGCTTGGAGGTTCAGCAGGACCTGAACGACTTTGAAAGTTTCTATGCCGAGAAGCCTTGCTAGTACAGCAATCGGGAGTGGCTGCGAAAGGAGGGCGAGGGTGGAGATGATGTTACGGAAATGGGGGAGATGTTGCGAGCGGGCGAGGGTTTGAGCGTACAGGCCATCGAGGCCATTCATCATGAGGGCGAGTGGGAGGCGGTCCATAGGCGTCGACGGGTCCTCTTCCGTTGCAGGTTGGACAATGAATTTGAATATCGTTGATGCAAGAACGAACGATCCTTTGACGTGCCGGATCAACATGCTCATGTCTGGCTTCGTCGGCCATTTCCCGTTCGCTTGAACGTATGATTGGATGACGCGGTCCTTGACCGCTGCGCGTTGGAACGATGCTTCAAGGAACATTTCGATGTCCTTGTCGGCGGAGTGACTGTTGAGATCGCCTAAGACAACGCTATCATTGGCCAGGTGAGAACGGATGTGTTCCTCCACCCGACTAGCGATGAAGAATCGGAGTGGGATAGAAGGGTATCTTTCGAAGAATTCAAGCATGTGGTCGATGAAATCGACTACCCCTTGCTTGTCTTCGCATTCGTCCAGTCCGTCAACGACGATGACGAAAGGCCCATTGACAAGGACAAGTCCCTGTTCCAGAGCAGCTTGAAATGGTTCGTAAACCAGCCGCTCCAGCTGCACAGTCAACGAAACGCCCTCAGTGAGCAAGCCTGGCTCGGCGTCCAGGGCAGCTTCGACAAACGAGGCGGTGGCAGGCACCGCAGCCACCATTTGAGCCGCTAATGTCACCGCGAACCTGCTCATCCCGCTCCTGTCTCCTGCATTGCGGAAGAAGAAGTAGCTTGCAAGCAAGCGCCCGGATCGAGCGTATATCTTGGCAATCTCCAGCGAGACAGCGGATTTGCCACTTCCTGCGAATCCGTGAGACCAGTAGACGTGGACCACCGGCGTTTCGCCAACCACGATTTCGGTGTCAGCCCAGGANTTTTATTCCCTGGATCACCTCCCCCCCTCGTTCCGGGAAAGCATGCCGAGTCGGGGGGAGACTTTCTTCGATCTCGAGTGTGAGAGGCGTCGAAAATTGGGTTAAGCCGGGCGGTGAGGTCTAAAGGCTCGGGTTTAGCAGCCATCGAGATGTTCTCGAAGATTTACTGACTTTGTCTCCCATTCGAAAGGTACTGATTTCCAGCGATAAAGTAGTTGTTTTGTTGTCCTAGTTGAACACCGCGAGCGCCTGAGAAGATCTCGATATGCAGGGGTGCCTCCGCCATTCAAGAAGAGAGATGGGCAGGAGAGAGAGAGGGGTACAGAGAGAGAGATGGACAGGGGGCGAGAGATGGGCGGGGAGAGAGACGAAGAAGAGGCAAAGGAAGCGCTTGCTCTGCCTCGCATGCAACACGAGCGTGAGTGGCAAGGCTATGCCAGCAAGACACCGTTTGAATATGCATAGCCACATATATGGAGGTTAGGTGTGCGGGGAAGCAGTGAATGGGTGTCAACGCCTCAAGACATCGCGGACCTAAGATAGAAAATCGACGCGCCGTGATTGAACGCGTCCGAACCGTGTCCTGTTTGTTTTTTCCCCAAAGTCTTTTTGGTTATTCAGATGCATATATACTTTCTACACGCTTGGTCTAAGTTCTACAAGAAAAGGCGTCAGGGATGTTGAGAAATGAGGTTCAAAACCTGGGAGGCAGAAAGTTTTGGCCTTGGCTCTGCCAAAAGTTTGTGGCCCACCCCCTTACCAAGATTGCTCGCTTCGCTCGTGATGAGAGAGGTGATGTTGTATGACGATAAAACCTCGAATCTCGATTCTATCCGTCCGTCCTGTTCTCCCACCATGCCTCGAGGAGACAAAGTGAAATGGCTGCTGGGCAAACAGAGGGACTAGAGAGCGGAAAAGGGTCACATTCTGTCAGTAATTTCAAATATCGTCTCGGGTCTGGTGATTTCTTCGAATACAAGACATCCACCTTCCAGGGTCTCGAACGAAGTTATGTAGCGTGAACCACTCGTATGTTCAACGTATGGTTCCAGACGCACTCTGAGGTCGATACTCGAGGCCTGGAAGAACATGCAGTATCACACGATCTGCAAGAGTGGGATAAGCTAGAGCGAGGTCACGTCAGCTATCGTGTCGTGTACTCGAGAATTTAGAACATACCAGTTGAGAAAACCCCTTCTCCGATCAAAGCGACAGAAATCACTCGAAGGACATCCAGTACTCGTGATTGCTCATTCGTAGCAGAGAAAGCGTGAAAAATAGATTGAACTCATGTTGACGGCGAAATGTACGAGGTCCCGGACGGCCCCGTGACGAAAGAATCCGTATAAATCTATAATTGGGCCAACTGAATACCACAAAGGTGCAATCTAGCTCGACTTTGAATCTTCCGAACCCTGACGTTGGATGAGTCCGACGCCGACGGTGACGCTGTCTGCAACAGCATCTGCGGTCTTCTTATTCTCCTTGGAAGCCTTTTCAACCTGTCGAGCGTATTCTTGTTGAACCGCAGCTGCCCGGGCCATCTGGAAATTTGATATAGGATTTATTAGATTTGCGTGGTAACACGTAGGAATGGAGGACAGCGCACCTCCTTCGGATGGTGTAGGCACTCGAGGTAGTCGTTGGCCGGGAGCGTGCATTCTTTGGGGCTATCCGTCTTGGCGTAGCACTGCAGTTTTCGCAGCCATGTGTAAGCTCCCTCACAGCATTATGAAGCCAATATGTTGGGTACCTTCTGGAATTCTTGCCAGTATGCAAAACACCTTGGTTGACCTGGATTGAAATGCAGGTGACATGAGTCGAATTGGCTTGGCTGCAGAGGATAATGAGGACTGACCGCCAGACCAGCTAAATCCCGACTATAATTCCATTCGTTGAGTCAAATGCTGCGCAGAGAAAGGAAAATACTCACTGCCATGGTTTATGTCGTCGTCGTGAACAACGCAGAGCAACTCGGAGGACACCGTTGTCACGCCGGTAGTGACACAGATCATGTGTCACTTGATTCACGTGGCGACACGCCCGTCACAGTCACGCTGATTCGCGTTCGGATTGACAGTTAGGGGGCTGTAAAGCCTCGAGTTTCTGGACTTTTCTGTTTTCGAGAAAGCCTCTCCTTGGCTCAACTTGGCCTTCGCCATCGCCGCCCACGACGCTCGCTCGAGTTCAATCTAGTCTGTTTGAAAGCGACCACGACCCCCCGGATCCAGCACAGAACGACGCCCAATCGCACACCCTTCAGGCTTGACATTGCTGCCCATCATCTCCGATATACACACACTGCGCAATCGTGAAGGAAGCGTATAACCGAAATCAAGATCCTGTACAGCCATGACGGACTTCCAGGCCGAGCTTGCTTTTGCGAAGACCTACTTAAATACGCTGGGGAGGCAGCCAGTGATTTTTGCTGACGATTACCACCAATCCCCCGAAAACTCTCTCAAGAGGGTGCCCATTCTCCCAGTACGTGTCTCTTGACCGTATCATATCCACTGCACGCCTGATCGTGTATCTAGATTCCTCTTCCACCTGTTCCTGAGCCTAAATCAGTCGAAGGTGGTGCGACAGACCTTGGTGAGTGTTCAATCTGCTTTAAATCAATCATAAGGCTGATAGTGCATTCGGATTTCGCTTTAACTTCCTTGGTTTAACGACTTGCTTGTTGCTTGTAACGTCCCGACCATCCGATTCTGATCAAACCTTCGGCAAATGAACTGTGGTTGACGGCCTTGTTTCCCTGAACACGCCTCAAACCCTGCACGCCACCCGATNAAAAAACGCGACATTCTCCAGCCACCATCTCGCTCACATTTAAGTCGCTGAAGCCTGCTCTCACTTACGCTCACCCCGTTTCACCCACCGACACGATCCTCTCCATCAAAGAACAGCTCCACACTCTACACCCCGAGGAAATACCAACCGCCGAGCACCAGAGACTCTTGCTAAAGGGCAAAGCTCTCGCAGACCAGAAGCTGCTCAAAGAGTATACCGTCAAAGAAGGAGATACAATCAATTTGATGTTCAAGGCCCCGCCTCAAGGAACACCTCAAGTAGTCGCCCCCAAACCCGTACACGCAGTCTCCTCCGACTCATCAATGCTATCCTCACCCACACCACCCAATCCATTTGCGTCCTCTGCTGGCTCTCTGGACCCTGATGCCAAGGCTCCGTCAGGCGGCAGGAAGCACCAGCGCATCCCGTCCGTTGTGCTGAGCCCTTCGCCGTCGAATGAGACACAAGCACAGGGCGAGAAGCCGAAAGAAATTTTGTTGGACCTGGATACGGAGGCTGCTGTCCCGCTCAGTCCTGTGCTGCGCGACGAGTTGACGTTGACGAGTACCTATCATGATACGATTTCGAAGCCAGAGTTTTGGCAGCGGTTGCTCGAGTTTTTGGAGTACGTGTTTCGCCATCCGTCGTGCTTTCCCTACCTGACCCAAGTTTTCTCTTGTAGGTCTCAGTTCCAGACACAGTCGGATGCACACCTTGCGTTCGAAGACTTTTTACGCGCGAGTAAAGGGTCGCTTACTGTCAACGACATTGCGAAGATCAGGGATAAGACTGGTGTTGTTGGGATGGCTGGGACATGATGCATGCGTGATGCATGAGGTTCAACGTTCAGGGTCGGTCATTGTGTTAAATATTCAAGTTATCATCTCAATTGGTCGAGTGATTGAATGTATATATGTAGTCTGGTCTTCGGTGCCAGTGTCATAATTCATATGAAGGGTTTCAGCTTCTGTTCGCCTGCCATGCGTGTGTGCGTGTCGGCGTCGTTCCCTCCCTTCTCTCGGCCTTGTGTCGAACTGAGACACAAACACGTAAAGATGAAACCTCAGCTCAATAGACGCCGTATGCATATCGAACGGGGATAGTTGGACATTCGGGGCAAGGACGTGAAGCGCCCAACGAAAGGCGTTTATTTCACGGCTCGCCGTCCCGGACGACGGTCGAAGGCTTTTACCTGTGCCTGAACTACTTATCCGTATGGCGTCTTTGGCTATTGAACCCTCCTTGATTCGAGGACATCAACAGACATAGACATCAACCCGTTCAATCGACTCGAAGAAGGTGTCTTTAAATCTCATGCCACCGTGCTTCTATGTCAATGTTGTTCTCAGGCCATATTCTGTTGTACTGGGAAATGGAAGCTGGTTGCTCGTGAATCAAGGCTTGTACTACCCATATCATGCTTGAAATAACACTGGGCCATATGCATCTTACTTTGCCCAGGGAAACTTTATTTGAGAATAACGAAACTTGGCTCTTCTCTTCTCCCTTCATTCTAGACCTCTTCTCAGAGTTGCCAACTCCAGCTGACTCCCCGAGAGTCGCGCTCTGAGCGTATTTCCGGTGTGTCACGGTCAAGGTCAAAGCTTAGGGCACAATGAGGAGAGAGGGCAAGAAGGCGTTGTTTCGACGGCCGGAACATAACATGTACACTACGGATATAAGAGAAATAAAGAATTGATGATGTAAATATTTCGACGCACAGGCCAGGTCGGCTTGACCATGACATTATCTCCTCTTTATGGGTCAAGACGCTGGGGTGGACGAGAGATACGACCACTACGTAGGGTAGTAGAAGGAGGGGGAATATAGTTAGAGCGAGGGTTGATGGAAATAGAAGGTGGGGAGGCAGGACGGGCATGTACTGTAAAATCAGGTCCTTGAACAGAACTTGGATCGGGAGTCGTAATTGAAGAAGAAGAAGAAGGGGGAGAAATATCAGAATCACTAGTAATTGACGAAGGTGTAAATATATCTAAAGCATTTCGATCAATGTCGAAAGAATGAGGATGGGGAGCACGGGGATGGCGACGGTGAAAACGATGAAGTAACTCATCATAAGTAGTAGGGATATCAAAAAGAGGGATCCAAGAGTCCTCGGAATCAGAAGAATTTTGCCATCGTACTAAATACTCGTAACGATGACCAACTTTGCGACAATCAAGAAAAGAAGAAATAGATAAAGCGAGATCATCAGAAAGTTCGAAAGGTTCGGGGGTAGCATGAGTATGAAACTCGGAAGGGTCAGAATAGGGTTCTAACAATGAAGTGTGAAAAACGGGATGTAAACGAGAGAGGTAAGGGGGAAGACGAAGTAAATAAGAATCGTTGCCGATTTCTCGAACAACGGGATAGGGACCAAGACGGCGATGGTCGAGTTTGAGGGAGGGACGGGTGGTACGAATATTGCGCCGGAGTAACCAGACAAGCTGGTCAGGTTGGTATTTCGGGGACGGTAGAACATGACGATTGAAATATTTTTCTTGGTGTTCTTGAGCATACTGAAGTTCAGCCTTAAGTTCTTGATGGATCTTGTCGAGTCGCTGGGCAAGATCTTCAGCGGCAGGTACAGTAGATATGTCGGCGATGGTGGGGGAAAAGGTGGGATGGTAACCGTGGTTAGCAAAGAAAGGAGTCTTCTTTGTAGAGGAGTTTTCGGTGTTGTTAAAAACGAATTCAGCGAGGGGGAGGTAGTCGACCCAGTCATCCTGTTGGTAGGAGCAATAGGCTCGAAGATAAGTCTCAAGTGTTTGATTGGTTCGTTCGGTGAGGCCATCGGTACGGGGGTGATAGGCAGTGGAGTGGCGGGTGGTGACGTCGAGTCGAGCAGTAAGTGCAGTCCAAAAGTTGGAAATGAATAGGGAACCACGATCAGAAACGATGGAGTCGGGAAGTCCATGATAACGAAAGATGCGATCGATGAATAGCCATGCAAGATCAGGTGCGGACATTTCTTCGACGCATGGGATAAAGTGGGCGGCACGAGTGAGGCGATCGCAAACAACAAAGATGGAATTATAGTTGAGGGATTTGGGAAGTTTAACGATGAAATCCATAGAAATAGATTTCCAGGGGCGTTCGGGAATGTCGAGGGGTTTGAGTAAGCCATAAGGCTTGTGGCGGGGGATCTTGATACGGTTACAGACATCGCAGGCGGCAACATACCGACGGATATAGGTGTAGATACCAGGCCAGCAATAGTCGCGCATCACATTGTTGACGGTGAGTGTGCGACCGGGATGACCGCCAAGGGCACAATCGTGGCGCTGATGAAGGATTTCGGCACGGAGGGATTGGGGGACAAAGACACGACCTTTGTAAAAGACAATATCGTCCTTAGCTGCAAAGTCGGAATCTCCATGAACGACAGCTTCGCGCCATTCTGTGTCTTCGCGAAAGGCACGTTGAAAGCGTCCGAGTAATTCCGAGTTATCGATGGACAGTGTAGTGATGGCGGAGCTATTTGGTGAAGTAGAAAAGGTGGAAATTTGGATGAGGGAAGTAAGGGTAGGAGTAGTAGGGATTGGGTTAGGGACGATTCGTTGAAGGTGATAAGGGGTGAGAAGGGAACGATTTTGAATGGCCAGGACGTCATCTCCCCTTTTAGGCGCAAAATCGGGGCGTCGTGAAGGAGAGTCGGCAGGATTTCGAGAACCTGGGGCCCAATCGAGCTGGAAATCAAATTCCGAAAGGAACATTGACCATCGAGCTTGACGACGATTGAGGACATGAGAGGTCATGAAGTATTCTAGGTTCTTGTGGTTGCAGACGACAGAGATGGGTTGAGCGGTGCCCATAAGCCAGGGTCGCATATCGCGGAATGAGTCGACAATGGCGAGGAGTTCCTTATCATGGATTTCGTAGTTGATTTCGGCAGGAGAGAACTTGCGAGAGTGGAAGGCAACAGGATGAAGGTGACCATGCTCGTCAGGCTGTTGAAGAATGCCTGAAAGAGCAAAATTGGAAGCGTCAGTAGAGAGAATAGCAGGTTTCGAAGGATCATAATGACGAAGGACAGGGTAAGAAGTAAAAGAACGCTTCAAACTCTCAAAAGCGGAGTTTTCGGCATCAGACCAAACGAAAGAAATATTTTTACGAGTCAAGCGGTGAAGTGGAAGACAAATAGAGGCATAATGGTCAACAAAACGACGATNAAAAATTACAAAAGCCAAGAAATACTTGAACGTCATGAGTAGAACGAGGGACAGGCCACTCAGCTATAGTTGCAAGCTTCTTCGGATTCATCTTGATGCCATCGGCACCAATCAGATATCCAAGGTACTCAACTTCAGACTTGTCGAACTCGCACTTCTTGGGATTTGCGAAGAGGCGCGCGTTCTTCAAGCGGTCGAGAATGAGCTTGACCTGTAGATCGTGTTCCTCCTGAGTTCGAGAAAAGATCAGTATGTCATCAAGATATACAACACAAAAAAACACCAATAAAATCGCGTAACGTATCTTGAATAAAAGCTTGAAATACAGAGGGAGCATTGGTAAGACCGAAGGGCATAACAAGATATTCATAAAGACCGAGAGGGGTACGAAAGGCCGTTTTCCATTCATCTCCTTCTCGAATGCGAATAAGATTGAAAGCGTTCTTCAGATCAATGACTGAGAAGACCTTGCAACCCTGAGTACGATCGAGAAGGTCGTCGATGTGAGGGAGTGGGTAACGGTTTCGTTTGGTGATGGCGTTGAGTCCACGATAATCCACACATAAACGCAGATCACCGGTTTTCTTGCGAACAAAGAGGATAGGTGAAGCGGCAGGAGAAGTAGAGCGGCGAATGAACCCTTTGCTGAGGTTCTCTTCGACGTATTCAGCGAGGGCCTTCTGTTCGTCTTGGGTAAGGCGATACATTGGGCCGAATNGGGGGATCTTTTCCATCTTCAACTTCGATGGCGCAGTCGTAAGGTCGATGAGGAGGGAGTTCGTTAACAGCAGTTGGTGAAAATACGGTGTCAGCCCAAGGCATATACTTGTCAGGGATGAAAGGAGCTGATGAAGATGGAGGTAGTGAAGAAGGGGGGTCGGCGATGTCGTTTTCGAGGGAAGTAGTAGTGGAAGTAGCAGCAATATAAGAGGGAGAGCCAAAAGGATGAATACGAAGCATTGAGACTTGACAGTGTTTGGCGTATTTAGCAAAACGACGGGAATTACATGTTGTGATCTTTGGTTTTGGATGCAGCGGGACGTCCTCGGAACTGGAGCGACCAAAGCCGGTCCATCGGGTCAGGAAACTGAGGAAGGAGGGAGAGGATGAAGGAGGACTAGATGGTGGCGGCGAGGGATCCGATATCGTAGACGGAACACCAGGGCCAGGAACAAGGGATGAACTGGCACGTAGACCAAGGCCTAGTCCAGCTCGGGTAACCGAACATGCCTGGAGCGCAGTCGGGCAAGGAGGACCATCAGGACCAAAGCCCTTAGGTCGTACAAGAACAGGAAAAGAACGAGAAAGGTTACAACAGGAAAGGGTAAGGTGGGGATCNAGCCCAGTCGATTAAAGGATTATGTCGACGGAGCCAGTCCAAACCTAAAATTACAGGAAAAGGTACTGAAACGACTGCAAGAGCAAGTCGTTCCGAATGTCTATCTACAAGAAGATCAGCCAAGATATCTTGAGTAACTAAACCAGAAGCGATAGGACGATCGTCAACAGCAAGAATAGGAACTGGGACCGATTTCGAACAGCGAGGTAGGGAATAACGAGCAGCAAAACGGTCAGAGATACAAGAATCAGTACAACCACAATCAACCAATGCGAAGGTGTGAAGTGGTTTACGATTTGGAAAACGAAGAACAATATTAATAAAAAAAATGAGAAGAAGAAGAGGGATCGGGTGAAGAAAAAGCAAATACAAAAGATGGAGTTGGAAGACGAACTGATTCCCACTTCCCATTCGACAAACGGGTATGGGTGGGCGCCGGAGTAGTCGGATGGGTCCTAGCATCGTTATCCGGCAGCCCTTGGACCAAGGATGGGCTACCGGCTAAACTTTTCCCGACGAGGCCTTTTTCTCCATAGCCTTTGCCTTCGTGGACTTATTCGGACAGTCTTGAGCGAAGTGCTGCCCATGGCCACAATAGAGGCAAAGACCAAGTCGTCGTCGTCGTTCCTTCTCGTCGGCAGAGAGAGGTCCACGACGTACAGTGTCAACTTCCATAGGAGCGATGCCGGAGGTAGAAGATGAAGCAGTAGGAGCAGGGGTTGTGGTGGTGGAGTGAGACGAAAGGGTTCTCTTCGTGGAAGCTGGAGTCGATTTACGGTTCTGAGCGAGCTCATGAAGCTCGTTATCGATAGAGATGCAGAGCTTATAAAATTCGACAAAGTCTTCGGTGAAGTGGCGGCCTTTTCGGTTGATGAGGGTATCCTGAACGGCATCCTTGAGACCTTCGAAGTAGTGTTGAATCTTCGTCTGGTCGGTCCACTTCAAATCACTGACGTATTCGAGGAAACGAGCGGTGTAGTCGGCTGCAGAGCCGAGCTGTCGGAGCTTTCGGAGCTTCCGAAGAGCCTTTGCATAGCGGTCAGGCTCGTCGAAATGCTCTTTGAACTCCTTCACCAATTCCGTGAAATCGTCAAGGAGATGTTGTTTCTCGACAGAGCGTTCGATGGTGGTCCACCAACTAGTAGGGGTCCCATCGGCAAGGTAGAGAGAGAAATAGCGGGTTCTGTCGCGTTCAGCGGAAAAGGTGCGGCGCTGGAGAGCTAGGGCGTTGTCGATTTCGCGTAGAAAGGGATCAACCTGATCAGCCTTTCCATTGAACATACGAGGTTCCCGGAACTTGGGAGCGCTCGAGCTGGGCTGTGACGGTTGTTGTGGAGTGACGAGACGGTCCACGATGGCACCAAGGGCAGCGCGGTTGACAAGAGCGTCTTCTTGCTGGCGCATGGTAAGATTTTCCATGCCCTGCCAGATAGTACGCCAAAAGTCTGCGCGTTCATCGTTGGAGAAGGTCGAGGAGAAGGTTGAGTCGGTTTCACCCGAGANGGGGGGGAGGACCCGGGTTGGATCCGGAACTCGGTTGTGGGAATTCATATCCCGACATGGCGGAGCGTGGGAGAGAAAGTGATGAGGTGATGGCAGGGAAGTCAAGAATCGAGTTTTAGGATGGATTGGTCGAAACAAACTGTCACGGTCAAGGTCAAAGCTTAGGGCACAATGAGGAGAGAGGGCAAGAAGGCGTTGTTTCGACGGCCGGAACATAACATGTACACTACGGATATAAGAGAAATAAAGAATTGATGATGTAAATATTTCGACGCACAGGCCAGGTCGGCTTGACCATGACACGGTGGCCGCGCGATGTCGGGTTGGCGGAAGGGAAGAGGTCGACCTCATTTGTAATAGCGGCTCTCAGCTCAGGGCGCACGTAGAGCCGGCTAGAGCAGGCCATTGTCCCGGCGATTTTTCTTCCTTTTGATTGTTTTCCCTGCTGGCTGGCCTGCACAAAGCATGCAACCTCCGCTATGTAATTTAAATTATTGCCAAATTGGGACTATCGGGAGTCGGGGCGCCTGGCAACCAACCAGGCCGCGTTTGTTTTCGCCTGATCATGATCACCCCATGGCAGGCACCCCTGCCCTGCTCCACGCTGCTCCAAGACCCAAAAGAAATCGACCACAAGTGAAATTTGGGCCCGGAATGCGTTTGATTCGCGGGTCCAATGCTATGCAGCTTCTTCAGGCACTGAGCTTGGGTCGAGGAGTTGACATGGTCTTCGAAGTTATGGATGCATGTATGTGATCTATCTATCATATGGAATCGAGTGGTGCTTAGAACATCGCTCCCAGATACCACCGGCTTGGAGTGCAGCCTCTATACACGTACCAGATACGGCCAGCACCAGCTCAAATCTCCATTGGGATTGGGCGAAGACGACATTGTTAATAGATATCTTGAACAGCTTGAAGCATGCCGTTGAGGTACCACATGCTGCAGCCTTCTACATCTCGACAAGTCTCCGAAAGTGCATGAAGAAGCACACTGAAGCACGGGAAGCTTTTTACAATTTTAGATATGACATTTTCCGTATGTTGCATCTGTTCACCTGAGCGGTCCTAAGCTCACTCGGACCCATGTCCCAGCATGTCCTCTCCATTCACGGCTGGCAAGGATTGATGTCGCTCCGCATGGTATGAGTGCGTAAGTATAGGTCATCCTATGGGTCTGATTTTCACCATGGACGATAAGTATCACCTCATTCAGAGATTGCACGCCGCATCTCCGGGATATGTTCGCGGACATATGGTGGTCTGGGTACTCGTGCTGCAGGATGCCAAGCGGACGCGTCCCACAGCAGTGGGGCTTCTTGCTACGATCCTCTGGATCTGCCCTTCCGACGAACTTCAGTCGCCCCCGTCCGTGGGACCTCGCCAATCACGATCAATTTGGTCGTCCCGACCCTCAGTCGTCCCCACTGCAAGTCGGTAAGTAGGTAAGTATAGCCTGGAGAGACTCGCTGTTTAGATCGGTTGAATCTAGCATCCTAGTATACCATTAAGGTAGGTCTCATCTGAATGGCTGGGAGGCGATCGCTCCGTTCACCATGTGATAGCAGGAGCCGATAAAAGCAGTGGTCCGCATGGATGGACCGCTGGGTGCTGCAACAGGCCACCAGTGTCGTGTGCTCTCTAGCACCACAACGCGTCCACACTTGTGTGACACACCTCCCTTCCGGGCGTACCATGTGGAACTTCTGCGTTCTCCAATTGACACCGGCTATCTGCTTCTTTCTTGCTTTGATGCAGATCTCACTGGGTGCCCATTCATAAAGAACCTACTTGGACAACCTGGAGTTCGAACCTTGCTCGTTCTGGTCCCTCCCCACCTGACTCGCAGGCCCGTTCTCTGTGCTCTCCCCCCCCTTGTCCTTTGGGCCCTTCTCCGTCGACGAGAAGATACTCCCCGCCGTACTACTCTATAGTCAAGGACATCGGTCACTGTCACCATGAGCACCGCTATCGACGTCCAGCCCACGCTGGAGCGCAAGAGAACCAACCATTCCAGCAGCAACGATGAGAAGCGATCGTTGAGTGCTGAGGAGGTTCCTCAGCCCGACCATACCCTGGACGAGGCTTTCGATGGTCACGACGTGTGAGTACCCAGGACCATCATCAGTGGGCCCCTCCGACTTAATTCCGCCATCTATGATAGAACGAAGCCCTTCCCTCCCGACGCCGATGAGATTGAGGAGACCCATCAACTCACCTTCCGGTAAGTAGAGTTCAATTGTCGGATAGCGACATCATCAGACTCAATCTGGATCTCTGTATCTCTCCAGAGCTCTCCTTGTTGGATCTTTGTTGGGTGCTGTCGTCGGAGCTTCCAATATCTACCTCGGTCTCAAAACTGGCTTCACGTTCGGTCCCCAGTTGTTTGGTGTAAGTACCATGCGTTCACCCAGTCATTCGTACGGTAGAGCGGCGCTAATAATATCCTAATTGGTGATGATGATCAACAGGCCANTTTTTGGTTTCGCCATTCTGAAGCCGCTGTCCAAGATGATTCCAGAGTCGGGTCTCTTGGGTAAATTCCTAGGCGGTCATTTCGGTCCCAAGGAGAACTGTACTGTACAAACGTATGTTGTCTGTCATTACATTTCGGGAAAACTTGATACTGACGCCACTATTCTCTAGCGCTGCAACTGGTTAGTATTTGGAGCATCCTTATCACACTTCGGTCTAACGCTATCTTCTAGCCGCCGGTGGTCTTGGCATCTTGTTCGTCAGCGCCGTTCCCGCTATGTATCGTCTCCACCTCCTGTCGGAATTCCCACAGCAAGACATTGGAAGGCTCATCGCTCTCACCGTCTGCGCTGGCTTCTTTGGTGTCTTCTTCGTCATTCCCTTGCGTCGCTACTACATCATCAACCAGAAGCTCACCTTCCCCACGCCCGCTGCCACTGTAAGTTCTCCTTCACATGCACCGTTGCGTTTTCGCCATGGCAGCCGATTGATTGACGGATCGCTTCGTTTTTAGGCATATACTATCAGACAGCTCCACCGTGGCCGTTCCGGTGCCATTGCTGCCCGCAAGAAGTCACTTGCGCTTCTGTATTCCTTTATTGGAGTTTTCTGCTACAAGGTCATGACTGGATATGCTCCTGGTCTCGTAAGNTTTTTGGTCACTCGTGTGCAAAAAAGTTTCTTAAATGTTTTTGGCCTTTCGTAGATCTACGATTGGCACATTGGCTGGACTCTCTACCGTCTCGGCTTCACTGGCGCTATTGCCCTTGAGAACTACGGATGGATCATTGAATGTAAGTGCCTTGGTCCACCCGACAAGCCTTCGCGTTCCTTACTATCGAAATTATAGTCACCCCCGCCTTCTTCGGTGCTGGTATGCTTTCCGGACTGAACGCCAGTTGGAGTTTCCGTAAGTGATAAAAATTGGCCGTCGTAGTGCTTGTTTGCTAATGACTATCGTGCAGTTGGCGGTGCCGTTCTTGCCTGGGGTATCATTGCTCCCTCGCTCATCAAGACCGGCGTGGCTGTAGCATCGCACCCTTATGAGGACTTCCCAGATCTTGCTAGCAACTACGGTATGGTCTTCGATGACATCGACCGATACACCCAATCCCCCTCTGCTCGTTACTGGTTGCTCTGGCCCGGTGTCTTCATCATGATCGTCTACTCCTTCGCCGACATCATCGTTAGCTTGATCCCCGCCTTCAAAGGTACGCAATGTTTGTCGTACACGCTGATCGTGATGACTTACACATATATATCCCAGCCGTCAAGCTCAGCAAGGAAGATTTCAACCCCAGGAAATGGTTCTCGCGTGAGTTGACCGAGGATGATGAAGATCAGACCCCCATTGAGGATCGCGTTCCTCACCTCTGGTGGATCGTTGGTCTCATCATCAGTACCATCTCATGCTGCGCTATCCTTGCCACCCTCTTCCACATGAACGTCGGAACCGCCATCCTCTCCCTCGTCCTCGGTTTCTTCTTCTCCTTCGTCGCAGTCCAATCTTCCGGTCACACCGACGTCAACCCCGTCTCGACTGTCGCCAAGGCTTCGCAGCTTGTGTTTGGTGGTGTTTCCAAGGGTGTTGGTATGGAGCAGAGGCCCGCTCAGACCCTCAACTTGGCTGCTGGTGTTATTGCCGCTGGCTCAGCCGCTCAGGCTGCTGATATGACTGGTGACCTTAAGACTGGGTACCTCCTCCGGGCCAAGCCAAGGAACCAGTTCATCGCTCAGCTCGTCGGCGCTGTCGTTGCTATCTTCCTCAGTTGCGGTCTCTTCATCTTGTTCACCAAGGCTACCCCTTGCATTCTGTGAGTTCATTTTTCTCTCTCTACACATCTCAAGGATCTGTTGATTCTGAACCCCGTTCTCACAGATACCCTCCTGAAGACGGTAATTGTACCTATGGTGCTCCCTCCGTCGCCGCCTGGGCCGCCGTCGCACTCGCTGTCACTGCCCCCAAGCTTCCCGTCCCCAGGACTTCTGGTTACACTTGCATCGGTCTCGGAATTGCCAGTGTTTTGACTGTCTTGGTCAAGTACTACGTCATTCCCAAGAAGTACTGGCACTGGGTCCCCAACTGGGTACGTTTTCCTCGCTCATTTATCCTGCGTTTCCAATTCTGACAACTGCATGTGTTTTTCTTTTGTTCAGAACGCCATCGGTCTTGCCTTTGTCGTGCCCCAGGTGTACTACCCTCTTGCCATGGGCGCTGGATCCCTCTTCAACTACTTTTGGGCCAAGAGGAACCCTCAGAGCTTCGACATGTACATGTTCGCTATCTCTGCTGGTCTCCTGGCTGGTGAGGGTCTTGGTGGTGTGTTCCAGGCCTTGCTCGCTGTTGCGGGTGTTGATGGTGGCAAGTATGGAACTGCCATTGGGTGCCCTGCATTCCTGTTCTGTGGATAGATAGATGTATCGACGTACTACTGCATAGTTATTATGATTTGCCATGATTTTTTTTCTGCGCTAGGCGATGCCCCCACACCCCCATTCTGTTTGGATTCTCGTATACTAGTGTTTAATGTATTATAGTGTAGAAAATTGGGTTTTCTCTCTCTCACTCTCGTGTGCGAATGCCTCAGTGGTGAAGCTGAACTGAACATGGAACGCGTCGAGACGCGCCGAGACGCGTTATGATTTTGTTTACACGCCGGACCGGAGGCGCGTCTGATGGCGAGCTGTCGGAGAGCCAATGAAAACCTCTTCCTCTCCAACCACCAGCAGCAATGGCCCAACGTACACGGCAAGTCAAGCCGGCAAGAAATGTTCGACTACCTCTGGTCTCTGTAGACGAAGCTATTGTACCACTGTTCAGTCGGAGGCCGCCCTGGTGGGCTCGAAATCCCGGGACAGCTGCTTTGCTGTTGTGCGATCTAATAGTGACGTGAGTCCATACTACCCTCCTTCTTTGTTCGAATTCGCAGCTGATTACTGAGACTCGAATGTATAGAGGCGCCTTCATTGAGCTAACCTGGAACCACTGGACCGAAATGAAGATTGTCCCGCCCCCGAAAGACGCACCGGAAGGTGCACAGTCGACAGTGGAATGGAATTTGCGGCCAACATGGCAGCGTGCTGGACTTTGCGCTGGGCATTTCGTTGCTGGATGCTTCTTTGCTGGAGGCCTGTTGGGCATGAAGGCGCAGTTCATTCGTTCCGTCACTATCATTCCACCGAAAGTCGTCCCCGGGGCCAAGCCGGGCAAAGCACACCACACCGCGACCGGTGATTTTGGTACCGCTGTCATTCAAAATGTAAGCCATCCCAAGAATACGGGGTTCGAGTTCCCTCTGCGGACGAGTTGGTTGGAAGAAGGACGGGACAAGACCGAGATCTTGCTACGGTCGGGCGAACTTGGCTCCCGTTGGTATTTGGGGTTGACGGGCGCTTCGATTAATGGGAGGGAGTGTGTTTCGAGGGATGAAGCGAGGTCGTTGATTCTTAACCAGTGGAAGACTATCCGACCGCCATTACCAGCATCCAGGCCCAAAGCATAGGAATAACCTTCGCAATTCGCACCGCACAAAATATATATGGAATTTTTCAAACAAATTTACGGCTACGAACGAGCGTACAGCTCAAAGCCTTTTCGGCTCATTCGCCTTCGACATCCTCACCCTACAACAACTTCATGATGTTGTCAGCCATGTCAGAAACATTCGAGTACCACGTTTCGGGCTTGACCTGCTCAAGAAATCAACGCTCATTCCATGGATTCGTTCACGGGCGAACGCACCTGGAGATAGAGGATACCCTCTTCGATCTGTGCCTCATTTCTAGGTCCGGATTTCAAAGCCTTGACGATACGGAACTTGATCGTCTTCGAGGGGACCGCCTCAGCGAGACCCTCTTGAAGCATGTCATCCTCCTTGAACCCGGCGTACTTCAAATTGTACAACAGGCCATCCCTTTAATGAAATGACCGTGATGTCAACCCTCCGATTCTTCACCGTTCTTTGAAAAGAAGAGCTTACCGGAAGTACGCAAGAATGGCTGTTCCGAAGGACGCCTGCCAGTCATCGTCATCCTTCTTCGCCGCTTTCAAGGCCGCGTATACCTCTTCAAAGTTGGGGTCGAGGATGACGTCTGGCAAGTTCAAGACTTCGCCGATCTCCTTCTTGAGGTCGTCGACGTTTTCTTCCCATTCCTTCTCAATTGAGCTCTTGGCTTTCAACGAGAACGTCTCTTCGGTGACGGCGTCGACGGCTTTGACGAAATAGGTCTTGTCGAGCCAGCTTTGGTTGTATCCCAGCTTGTCGTGTTTAAACAGGATGCGGAAGACACCGTCCTTGATGTCGGCGCTGATAGTCTGGGCCTGTAGGGTTCCGATGCGTCGTTAGAGACCATCCTTGGCATGCAAGACTCCACCCTGCACTCACATCATCGCCCTGGGGGTTGACGGCCACAGTCAACTCGGACTGGGTGACAACTTTGTTGAAGTAAGTCTTGCCTTCATCTTCGTAGTTTTCTAAAAAGTTTTTTAGGCCGGAGATGAATCCGTCAACGTATCTGCGATTCCGGATCCCCAATGTCAGAAATGCGCAACGACCCGACGCGGAATCGAGGTTAAATACCCGTTCAAAAGATAGCTTGCGGTGCTGTTATTGTCTGTGACGTACGCCCACAATTCTTGGGGGCTGATGTTGATCGTGAACTTGGTTCCAAGCAATTCGGAGATCTGGGTTTCGTATTCTTCTTTCTTGGAATCGTAGTTGTCACGGACTAAGTTCAGGGCGTTAGTGCTAAGCTCAAGAGGTCGATCGCTTTGGCTTACTATCTTTTCGGACGGCAAGCGGAAGCTTCTCGACGGGTGCCTTTGGAGTGAAAGCGGTCTTCTTGGCCATGATGTTTGGTATAAAGCTCGAAGTGGGGCTGTTGTTTTTTGGTTGGATTGTAGAAGGCGATTTGAGGTGTTGGATTTTTGTGAGTTTACTTCGACCTTTTATACCTTTTCTTCTGAACAGATACATACATTTGTCTTGGTAACAAACGTGCTCGAAACATAGGTCTGCGGAGGACATTGTCTGACTTTTCGACACATAGCCGCTCTAGAACAACTAAATCAACAGGCTTGAGACGCATGTTCGAGTCTTTTCCTGCGCTCGTGATTCCACTTTCGCAGTGATGCAGTGGTTGCCTTCACGATTGTCTTTCCATCTGCCAACTACGACTTCGCTTGGAGCCACCTGCCAGTTTGTATGTCCCGACGAGAATGGGATTGCCCACGATGACTGGGAGCGACTCATACAGAAGCCATCAGCTGGCATTGTGTGCGAAGCATTGCTAGTAGTTGTAGACTCAAAAGTTTCATGTGAGTAAGTATACAATCTACTCGGAAAATCATTGATAACCTGAGCGCAGTACTCCTTACATCTCTTCGGACCTGGAAGTGGCTCTGAGCTCGCTTAGTGATTAACGCGACGATCCTCCAGACGATTACCTGGACCTTGTTAACATGTCAGCCTTGCATGACGACTTTCTATTTGTTAATAATCGACGTGGTACCAAAAGTGTGGGAGACCCATCAGGAGTGCCTAACGTTCGATGTCAATCGTTTTGCTGGTGCTGTATAGTTCCTAAGGATTTGGATGGGCGCTGACATCTATTTTCTCAGAATATGCTTCTCACACCAAAACTCGTAAGTATCTTTGCTCTCAGAACGAGGTAGTAATCAGTAATTGACTGCTGTGCATGACAGCAATTTCGTGAATCCAATACTGAGGTACTTTTCAATTCAACAAGCCGAATCGGATAAGTGAATCGCTCCACTGTTATAAAATAGGGCGTGAACTCCGCGGGAGAGATAGTGTATTGGGTCCCCGTTAATTTCAATAATGGCAACTGAATTGTGAGGGTCATCTCTCTTCCGTCTTTTTACATGCTAACCAGTGGTCCAGGCCCCTGAAAATCCGAGTAGACATCAGAGATCAATGGAATTCGCCCAAGTCGGTGCTGCAACAAGCAGTGACGACTCTTACGGCAACTCTTGGCCATAAGATCGCCCCCAATGCTCAGTGGCCTCTCCTTTGGGAACCCTTGAAGGAATCATTCCCAGACGTAGCCGACTTTGTGCCGGCGATCCTCACTTATACGACCGCCTGGTATGAACAACTGAACGAGATGTTAGAGAATGATGCCTACGCTGAGTGGACAGAGCAGTTGCTGTCCGTTCTGTCGAAATCATCAGGCCCAGAGTTCACTCTGAACGTGGAGGTAATAGATTTCATCACTTACTTCGTAATCCCTAGCTAACGAAGGGATTCGCTCAGGTCCAAGGCTCTACAGGGCCACAAGCACGACAACTTCGAACCTACTGGGACGAAACCCTCAAGTCATTCTACCTATGTATCCCACGGGGACCGCTGAACCATTCCTTGGTGGCCTCCTCCCTAAATAAGCAATTAACAAATGTCTTTGACAGTCGGACATCAGGGTCACAGCCTACAGGAATAGATGAAGAGGGCTGGGCAGATGTCGAGGAGTCCGACGTCCAATCTGCTACAGCCGCAAAGCCCGTCCTCCCCGGATCTGTGGCAGTCGGAGGACAGGTTCAACCTATCGGCGTTAACAAGCCCAGGGCGCTCCCGACGATCACTTCACTTGGGCGCCCAAGTGACTTACTTCGTACCTCTACCACTCATATCTTGATCATCGAGGCAGGAAACCCGATGATGGTGCAATGTAGCCATCAGTCCTCTCTAGAATTGTTGGCTCAATACTTGAACAAGTGGGGAAAAACGAACAGAAATGATTCTCAGAAGGTGTGCCTGCTTTCGCGAATATCCTCGTTCTTTGGCTAACACGGGAGGGCTTCAGCGGAATATCTTGGCCGTTGAGCTCATAGAATCAGACTTCTCTGTCGGAGTTATCGATGCCATACGAATTGAGCCAAACATTGCATACGGAAGGTCTGGCCCAATTAACCCGACCCTTGTCATGGCGTTCGTGGAGGGCATCTTGGGGTACAAATCGGTGCATTCGATGGGAAATCGGTTTGTCTACCGCTCGGAAGATGCCTTGAAGTGATCTCATATGTGTTTTGCCGTTATCTACGAAGAACCACATTCTGTATGACATTGTTTGAATTTAGACACTGGCTCTCGGGTACCCATCTACCACGGGTGCGGCGTAGTTTAAATGGATGGCAACTCATCAACCATCGGTAGGTAGCATGCTGTTCAGTGACCTAAGGAGATATTCAGATATTCTCCATCATGATCGTATACGGTGGAGTTGTTTCACCCAACAAGNTTTTTTGACAACCAGGAAAATGCTAGGAAATACATTCGGTCTCGATGGGAGCACTGACAAGGATTGACCGCATTAAGACCTCGAAACCAGTCATCGATTCTCTGCCATTGGAACGAGAGAACTGATTAAGACGCTGTGCTCGACATGATGTCATTTTGCAATGATAATCACCGCACCTATACCGCGGCGAAGCTTAGTTCCACGACAAAGTAGCGCTGGAATATATCTGAACAACCCGGCGGTAGGCGCGGCACATCACAGAGCAACCTAACAATCAGTGATCAAGGCTTTCAATAGTTGTTACTACCGCACCTACCGCCGGAGTCGCCTTGAGTCATCAGCGGTTTGCTGTGTATTAGGAAACAAATGTGTTTGAAAAGTCCGGCGCGATGTCCATCCAAAGGGCTGTGTCAGAGATGAGAGACGTTATACCTCGGTCTTTCGATATGCGTGATATCGGCTCGTTAAACTTGACCACGCCGCTCCTGGCCGTGTTTTCATGATCATGCTCCTTGGGAGCGGATTTACCTTTGGGGAGAAAAAAGGTGACAGGCATGTAACCATCAGAAAGATGGCGAGCTCGAGAAATCGCATCTCGATTGTCAGCGCCCCCGGGGCCGATCGTGGGTTGTGGGCGTATGAGTATCAAGAGGGTTCAGACGTGAGCAATCCTTCTTGATGATCAACTCCACGAAGTGTGCCAGAAAGAGGACACTCACCAGGTGTTATGGTTCGGACACGGGAAGAAATCGTCGACTTCTCGGTGACGGAACGCCATGAAGGAATACGCCAGAAACCATCACGCTGCTGTCGGGATTTAGGTTTTCTAAATTCTACCCAAACCTCGGATAGTTGTGTGTGAGGATTCGTAAGACTCGGAACCCAATTGTAGATCGCAGCTGAACTCTGGAGACTGGCATTCTGAGATTTGGGGGTCAAAGCCCCGCGTAGTTGCATAACGTGACTGTTTGTGAGCAACGGTGCTCGAGAATGATCATCATGGGCATTATGAGAGAGGTCATTCATGTCGGCCGTTGTACAGCCAGACACGTCAGTTTCGCCAAATGCCGCAGGTCTCTGTTGCCCGACTGCCGAGAATGAGTATCTAGAATTCAATTCAGATACCCCAGTCAGCTGCTAATTTAAATTTCATCAAGCGCTGGACAGGAGTTGAGGAGCTCACGCATTAGAAGGTGAGGTAGTGATTTAGAACATACCGCTGGTAGACGAACTACGAAAGCATCCAGAAGGTCGACATCGGTAGAAGCAAGTGCATAAATTCGGTTAAAGGGTAGCAAGCAGTATTATTCGCCGAGTGTTGATGGTGGCTTCAAGATGAGTGAGGCTGAGTGTGTGCGTGTGTGTGTGTGAGTACCGGGATGCCAGAAATGGCCGTGGATGACACAGCTTGTTTTTGATTGGTCAGTTGATGACAATGATGAGCAAGATCTTCAATGCCCGTAACGTACGTCCAGAAAACCAGTAACGGTTTGGGAGAGCCATTACACAGTGTAATTTCTGGATATTGAATGCTCGCTCCCACAAGTGTGTTCGTCTCTGCTTTTAATTTCAAGCTGAATCATCTTTTCTGACTACTCAAAACAACAGACGCTTACTGAGACCTTGCACACGTGCAGCATGGACCAGTTCCTCGAACTGGCAATGGCGTCACATAAAAGGCGCACTGTGGACGACACACAAGAGTCCCATCATCATCATATCTCCTCAACCTCGTAATTTCTCCTCGCTACCGGCAACCTCCATGTCAGCTCGAGACGTTTCCTCTCAATCTGATATCACGAAGATGAAGACAGAGCCAGACGGCTCCTTCCAACGACAGGCATCATCTTTCCGCAACACCATCGAACCTGGTGGAAAGTTCGAACCTGAGGCTGGTGTGTGACCCTGCTCTCGAACGATCCGGTGGTTATTGACTTCAGTTCCGCTCTAGATCGATATCATCTCTATGTATCTTATGCTTGTCGTTCGTCATTCCAGATTATTCTGTGAAAGGGACTGAGATTGATTATCTTCTCTGAAGCCTGGGCGACACGAACATTGATTGTTCGGAAACTGAAAGGGCTCGAGGGTCTTATCCGTACGTCTTCTGAGCTCGCTGTTCTGAGTAATTCCAATGACTTATACCTTCTTTAGCTGTAACCGTGGTTTCTCCCCGGATGGGCTCACTTGGCTGGCCGTTTGCATCTGTAGATCCATTCCCAGCTGCGGATGCAGACCCATTGTATGATTCGCAGCACGTCAAGGATCTTTATCTCAAGGCTGCTCCGGACTACAGTGGGAGGTGAGTCATGCCCATGGTCACTCTGAAAACACAGAACTAATTATCTGAATCCTCGAACTTAGGTTCACCGTCCCAGTTCTCTGGGACAAGAAAAATCAAACCATAGTGAATAACGAGAGCTCTGAGATCATCCGTATTTTCAACACGGCTTTCAATCACCTCATCCCGGCGGAAAAGGCTTCGGCAGACTTATATCCCGCCGAATTGCGTGCTGAGATCGATTCCCACAACGACTGGATCTACCCCGCCATCAACAGTACGCGCATCTTTCGGGCATCTCTCTTCACCGCACTGATTATGGAAACTTGTGGTAGACGGTGTCTATAGGGCTGGGTTCGCCACTACTCAGGAGGCTTACGAAAAGGCTGTCCATGAAGTGTTCGAAGGCCTCGATAAGGTCGAGAAGTTGTTAACGGGTAAAGAATACCTCGTCGGCGATCGTCTAACAGAGGCCGACATTCGCCTCTGGGTTACCATAGTGAGTCGGTATGTTCCGTCATCCATGAATTCTCATAACAATGATACGGCAAAGGTTCGCTTTGACCCAGTTTATGTCGGACACTTCAAGTGTAACTTCCGTACCATCCGGGATGGCTATCCTGCCATCGACCTGTAAGTTCCTTGGGGCGGTCACTCCAAAGAATGATGAAAGACTGACACGAAATATTTTTAGGTGGATGCGAAAATTGTACTGGAACTCGGACGCTTTTAAGTCGTCGACCAATTTCGACCATATCAAGACTCACTACTATTGGTCTCATGCCTCCGTAAGTTGCTTCTGAGTTCGATGCTGATTTCAATGCAACGCAAGCTGACTCGAGCTTCGTACAAGATTAATCCCACCAGGGTCGTTCCTTTTGGCCCCATTCCAGTGATCAGACCCTTGTAAGGCTTGCACCGATATTTTTCAACAGAATTGGCTCTTCGTGTACAATAGTCGTGAATTTGCAACATCTCTTGATCTTATTACTGCTTGTTAGGTTGTCATAAGACCGTGATGACCTGCCGGGGTGAAAAGGCGATGCCTACTGACGGCCGGCGTTGCGTCTTGCTCCATCGATTCAATTTGTTCCAAGGCTATGTACGGTTGCACGTATCGAGGGGTTCATCAGCCCGTTTGAAGCTTCGAATCTAAGTGAACAGTCGTCTGGGATCTCCCCGAACCCCAAATGTAAACGAACACCGAGGACGCAAGGGGTTTCAACCTCCAGAAGGAGGAAGGTTGAGGGTCTTTCAGAGCTTAAATATACATTTCTGAGCGGCGACTCTTTTGAAAAGGGTCTATATGCTTCAAGGGTGAAGATTTCAAACAGTCCAGGTGCCGACGTTCCTGTGCAATGAAATTTATGTAACCTGTGAAGTGTTAACTAGAGTTCTGCAACGATGCTATGTATCGTTAGGTAGATTGTCAGTGAGGGATAATAGTTCTTCTTTTAATACTAGGATTCAATGGCACGCGACTGGCTACAGCTATTATTGGAAACCATGACATGCGTCGAAGGGCCGAAGGCAGACGACCCTCGTTGTCCGAGTTGTGTTATGGGCGAGAAAAAAAAAAACCAAAACCCTCGGGATGAAAACCTTAATAGGCGCCCTTCCTCGCACACACCAGTGCATTCTAGCTTTCGAGTCCATCAGTGTCAAAGAGAGTTTGTTGGTTAAGTTGGAACACGAGGCAAAGTAACTTGAATAAGAGTATGATAAGGTGGGCAACTTGAGAAGCGTGATCAGCCTCAGGTCGGGTATTATTTTCCGCTTCATCTTGGCTAGTACTCTGCACCGAAGTCGGGCTAAGCGGAAAGAGGCCACTGGTGCTTCCCATACGAGATAGGAAGGTAATTTTGCACGAGGGGTACAGTTTGATCCAGGAAGGAGTAGCTGACCGAGCTGGCAGCAGCGTGTGATGCTGCGCGCGTCTCCTTTCAACTTG
This sequence comes from Candolleomyces eurysporus, assembly GCA_027579435.1. NCBI lineage: Eukaryota > Fungi > Basidiomycota > Agaricomycetes > Agaricales > Psathyrellaceae > Candolleomyces > Candolleomyces eurysporus. Next base: position 44,809 of record JANBPK010001189.1, read on the forward strand.
ACCCTGAACTATTTTACAAGAACCTACTCATTTACGCGACAAAGTGCAGTGGACCTCAGCGGTTTGATTGCGCAGTCATTGGTAAGTGTCGGTCATAGCTTTGCAACATCATTGATATGAAGTTTCAAGAAAACAGGACACGAGGACTTCTTGCGATGCTTTGCAATCGATTGTGCTGGAATTATGAAGCACCCTATTCGTTGGCACCTCTTGAAATCATGCTCCGCTGGCCGCCAAGGCTCCCATGATTATTTTCTGGGGGTGAGGCCCGCACGATCCCGTCGCCCCCGACCCGTACCAGGCTTCTCTTCTGACGGTGTGCCCCACGTATGTGGCTGCAATCACTGTGACTGTCCGGCAATCGCGTTTTACGCGCCTTGCACAGACACTTATCAGGCACGGAAGCGAGTGCAGTGACCAAAGGTGACCAAGCAGGTTGACCCAGGTCAAGAGCAGAGTTCTCAACAGCCCAATTTGGTGATGCCTTAAATTCTAATGTTTTCTACAGATCGGGTTGACGATCTCTGGGTTCATCAAAGGAAGAATCTGAGCTACGCTACCCCATTTACGTGTCCCGATTCGTAACCTTGTGTGATCCAGATTCAACCCTCGGCGCGCACCCTTCATTCTGTTCCTATACCTTTCGATATCCATTTTTGACTTTTGCGAGAATACTTAAGGTGCTCGAAGTCATGCTCTCGATCACAACCCAATTCGCTCCACTCCTTGTGCACTACTCCAGCCCAGCACTTCCTTCGGGATGCTCGACTTCGCCTACGACCGACTCAACCTCTCCAATACTCTCTATCTCATCCCTGTTGCCGTCGTAGCTGTCCACCTTGTGCCCTACCTCCTTGACCCACATGGGGTTCGCAAATATCCTGGCCCACTTGTCGCTCGGTTCTCAGACATCTGGCTGGGATTGGTGAGCAAGGGTGGCCATCGTTCCGAGGTTGTGCACAAGATGCACCAGCAATACGGTGAGGGATGCATTCCTCCTTCATAGCTCAACCATAACTAACCCTCCACTGCTTCTAGGACCTTTTGTCCGCATAGCCCCGAACCACGTCTCAGTTGCCGACCCTGACGCCCTCGCAATCGTCTACGCCCACGGGAACGGTGCACTTAAATCGGACTTCTACGACGCCTTCGTGTCCATCCGACGTGGAGTCTTCAACACCCGCGACAGGGCTGACCACACTCGCAAACGCAAGATCATTTCTCACATCTTTTCCCAGAAGAGCGTCGTCGAATTCGAGCCCCAGGTCCGCCTTTACGTTGGTCTCCTACTGCAACAGTGGGATCGTCTATTCGACATGGCCGTCAAGGGCATGTCGGGGACTGAAGGGGAAGGAGGGTGGCGAGGCGAAAGCGGCCGATTGTGGCTTGACTGCTTGCCATGTACGTTTGTTTGGGCTTTAAGGTTCTTGGTGATGTCACTGACACATCCATGACCTAGGGGCGAACTATCTGAGCTTCGACATCGTCGGGGATCTCGCATTTGGGGAGCCTTTCGGCATGCTGAAGGCTGCCAAGGATTCTGCATTGGTACCCAAAAATCCTGAGCAGGTCATGAACTCTTACGGCAAGGAAACATTGGCTTCGGATGTGCTCTCTATTCCCGCAATTCAGATTCTCAATGGACGTGGAGAATACTCGATGTCAATGGGAGCCCTCCCCAAATCGTGGCGTCCCTTCGTTCGCCACCTTCCTTGGTATAGTCAAGGCCAAAAGGATGTCCAGACTCTGGCCGGTATCGCGATCATGGCCGTTGCAAAGCGCCTGGCGACCCCCACCGACCGTGTCGATTTGCTAAGCAAGCTTCAAGAAGGTCGTGATAACGATGGAAACCCCATGAGCAAGGAAGAACTAACAGCCGAAGCTCTAACCTTGCTCATCGCGGGCTCCGATACGACTTCGAAGTGAGTCTTGGTCTCATCATATACCCGACTCTGATTCTAATCTTTTGCCAACTCAGCTCAACATGCGCAATTCTATATCACCTTGCACGCAATCGGTATGCTCAAGAGAAGTTGCAAAAGGAGTTGGATGAACAGCTCGGTGCCGAAGACGAAACCGTTGCGACTGGCCCCCAAGTCAAGAATTTACCCTATCTCGACGCTTGCATCAATGAGGCTCTTCGCATCCATTCCACTTCAGCTCTTGGTCTTCCCCGCACTGTCCCTGAAGGTGGTCTCACAATCCGTGGTCAATTCTTCCCACAGGGTACTGTGCTCAGCGTCCCCAGCTATTCTATTCATCGCGACGCAGGCGTTTGGGGTGAAGATGTGGAACAATTCCGTCCCGAACGATGGCTCGAAGGAGATGATTCGGCTATGCATAAAACATTCAACCCATTTTCGGTTGGTCCAAGGTCCGTCGTCCCTTTCCATATTTGATGGAGCGAACCTCACGTCTTGCATCGGATCTTCACCAGAGCATGTCTTGGTCGCAACCTCGCTTTTTTGGAGCTTCAGATCATCATTGCCTCGATCATGCGACGCTATGACATCGTGCTGGAGGATCCGGATTTCATTGTGGGTCTCGGCCGGTTCCATTTCCTGAATCTTCGCCGCTGACAATCTATATGATAGCTTCCTACACGCGAAGGCTTCTTGCGCAAACCCCTCTTTTGTCCTGTTGGGATCAAGCGCCGGGATACGATGTAAAATGTGACTTATCAACTAACAACATTCGGCAACTTCTTCGCGCGGGGCTACTTGTATATACGTGATTCCAGGGGAGGCGTCCTTTTATTTCGCGCATTATTGTATACTACTTTACTACTACATCAATAACTACTGTAGACTCGGATTAGAAACTATTTCTTGGGTTTTATGGCAATGTTTCGTCTTCGAAGAAGTCTAAAATCGTGTGAGCCACTCTGCGAAGGGTTCTTACCTATTATTAACGTTAATAGACATCGCTCTTCAAACGGCACCTTCAAAGCCGATCTGTCAGAATTCAATTCTCTGTCGTTGGTCACTAGTTGTCATTGTCACACGCTGATAGATGATCAAGCCGCCTCGGAAGGGTATGTCACAATAAGGTAGGGCTGATGTCCGGCCCACTAACGTCACGTGCATGGCCGAAATTCAGTATTGGCTTAATGGCACTTGCAATCCCCAATATCTTGACCTTGGAGAGCATTCATATCAAAGCCTTGGATAATATGCACAACTTGTTGCAGCCATAATTTTGAGATTTTGTGTTTGAAGCAACCTACCAAGGTTTTTGTCGTATGGTGCACGGATACACCATCAGCACAGTCATTTCTCATTTATGGGACTCAATGGGAGGAATTAAGAAATATGGCTGCATCAAGTTCTTTGAAATAAACCATAGAGCCATCTCCAGCAGCCTCATTTGAAATTTCCTTGAACTGCGAGTGCCATTAAGGCGATACTGAATTTTGGCCATTCACGTGACGTTAGTAGGTCGGACATGAGCCCTACCTTACCTGTACTCTGCTCGTGGTTGTATGTATGGGCGTCAAGAGAATAGTGATGAATTCAGAGTTCCATCAAGACAGACACCGGCTTCTTCGCTCTCACCGTTTTTTGGAGTCCCAAATGTTATCACTGAGTACGTTGTAAATGGCTTCGTTTACACCGCGTACGAGTACAAATTATCCACCAATGCCGGAAGCAACGATGGCTGGTGGCAGGTTACTCAAGCCCAGCAAGACAACAAACATCATCCCCGAGCTATTGACATAATTGAAGCAGAGCGCTTCATCAAGTTCAGAGTAATGACGACAAAACTGGCTCCAGGTGCAGAGTGCTGATGCCTGCCTTGTTAGTTTGCACCCTTCATGGTCGGGAAGCCCGCCAAATGGAGGATACCTGTTATAACCACTGTACGTAGGCACCCCCACACACCGGAATCCTGAAGGCCTTCTTACAATATCCGCAACAGGGATTTTGGATTTATCTGGATTCGATTCTTCTTTGCAATCCTGGCTGACCTGACCTAACCTAACTTGGGCAGGGTCAATAACGGCTGTCCGGAAATCATTCATCCGTGGACTCTTCTGTGGTTCTGTGGTGCGGAGAGATCGGCAACACACAGTTCCAATCGTTATAGATGACGCAGGAAGGACTATGCGATAAGAGCCGACTGAACTTGTGATCAGGATGGGGAGGCGGATGCACAGAAGAGAGCGCAAGCTCCGGTGTCGAAGCCATCGGACCCCACACTCTCGGATAACCCACAAGGTTTTTGTATTAATTATGTATCAAGTTCGGATAGACCTCCAGTCCCCCTGTCCATGGCGACTTGTCTTGAGGCCGGTCGAATTGTCCAATCTCGGAGTGCTGTTGAAAGGAAGCCCAGGCCCAGCGCTAGCCGACCACGAGGCAGAGTCGGATTTTGGGCTGAAAGGGGTAGGCGACGATCCAAAAAGGTCTCAAGAACCTTGGTATATTGATCGGGATATTCTACAGAGGTAGGAAATGAAGTCAACGGAACAAAAAACAAGAAGGTTGTCTACACAGGACGGGAGAAGACTATGATGAGATAGAAGAATTAGGCGCCATGACCTAGGAGGACCCCTTTTTTAGACGCCAGAGGATCCGAATATACTACAGAAGTAGGAAATGGGGTCAACGGGACAAAAACCAACAAAATTATCCACATAGAGCGGGAGAAGAGTATGATAAAAAGGACGAATCAGGTACCATGGCCCATGGGACGCCCTGGCGAGCCGCCAAGGGATTGAAATCCTCGCTACAGAAGCAGTATCTAAATTCTACGATAAATAGTAGCGAGAATAGAACGACCTGTACCACAGGTCGCAGGAAAAAGGTCGCACGATTGAGGGTAATGAACCCCCTCATGCGCGACCCAAAGGAAGAAGCAGTAGCGCGCGCTAGCTTGGGTCACGGTACGCCGCATTTGCTCCATCCAAACCGCGAAATGGGGATTTCATGGCGATGGACGTCGCAGGCTCAGAATGCACGCCTGCTGGGTCTCCAAAGAGACCGAAAGCCCTCCAAATACCGTATGATTGACCAAACAATCAATCCGCAGCATCCCCTGGGCGAAGCAGCTGTCCGGATTCAACGCGAGTCGGCATCTCCGTTCAAATGCAGCTTGAACGCGCTGCTGGTTCTTCGTCGGAAGGTTGTTCCACGTCGAAGTCTCCAGCGGTACGTGCACTGCCGTGTAAATGGCGTTAAGAACGTCGAGGAGCGTGACGAATGCTACGTTGGTCGCTTTGATGACCCATGGTTCGGGGAAAATGTCACAGGTGATTCGGAGGGAAGTGACGGAAGGATAGGTGGCTGGTTCGTTGAGCCTACGCGCGGAAAGGGGCTTGTCGAGCTTCTTGACATGCCGAGCTGCCCCTGCGGGTGTTTCTCGTAGGTCCCATACGAGGGGACAGTAGATACCAGGTTCGGTGGGTTGCTCGTGTTGCGAGTAGTGCAGATATTGGTGCAAGGATAGTTCCATTCGCTTTGCACTTGTTCTTGAAGACTTTGGAAGTGGGGAATGTAGAAACAGATGAAGGGATTCAAGATTGCAGTTATATACTTTTCGAGCACTCGTCATATCAGGGCAAACGGCCAAATTTGTGGCGCAAGGGCAGTCCTGCGTTACGGGTGGTGCAGTATCTCAGGAGTTGGAACATTAGAAGCACTGCACTTGACAGCAGACCAAGGTTCCAGAGTCCGTGCCATATGCTGAATAAAGTTGCAGTTAAAGAGCTAAAGTTACCGCATCCAAACAGTGTATGTCGCGACGGAGAGCCATACCCACCTCGTGCAGTGCTTTTGAGCTATGACGTGGGTTGATGCGCACGATATGGACACCGCCCCCCGACGTTGGCCGCGTTGCGCCGAGGTGGGTCTGTAGCCACCGGTGGTAGGGCAATGGGTCTGCTACTAAGCGCCAGGAGGCGCGCAAGAGGCTGTCCCAGGTTTCAGCCATCCGAATCAGACTAAATTGTCGTTGACTGGGCCCGAGCAACTTGGCATTGAGGAACTTGAAGACTCAGCCTGTGTCACGAAAAAAATGTAGAAGGATTGAGCTTACTACACTCCACAGTTATGAGTGTTGACACGTCGATTCAGATTGATATATCATTTTCGCTCTCAATGATCAGTGATTGAGAATGTTTGCTTTGTCAAAAAGGAGTGCAGCTCGGTGTTTGGAATGCAGGCTGACGGCTGTGGGGGACGATTGTTTGTGCTGGATGCTTTTGACAAGCTCGGAAAATGCCGGACACCGTCCCGTCTCCACTCTCCAATGGCCTGGATGTTGGCCATCAACTGTGCCCGTCAGAAATGACTGAGCACGCCCATTTTCATCTCCACGAACCCAAATTTATGGCCGAGCTGCAAGAAAGATGGAAAGAGAAGGAAGCCGAACGTCCACACGCGCCTCGAATGCCGCCGATTCCTGACCTCCGGTTTGAGTACAGTTATATACGCAGCATCCGACCCTTCGTTCGAATCACAAGAGCAGAAGTGCATGAGAGCGCGAGCAAATCTGTTTCAGTAGCCGGGAATGACGACGACGATGCCAGCTACGACAAGGTCAACTTTGGCTCCGAGCAGGAGGAAGACGTCACCGCCTCGCCAGCGTCCTCGGTTTCAACAGAAGTGATCGAGGTGCAATGGGGGAAGGTTCTCTGGATCACGACGAGAGACCAGGTTTTAAGCCCTCTAATACAGGGTGCTCTCTGGTAAGTGGTCTAAAGGTTTACTTGGAATTCAGTTCTGACGCTGAATCGATTGGACAGGGCTATAGCAAGTTACTATTTGACTCCCTTCTCTTCGCAGCTGGGGAAAAAATTGGGAGGCATGGTCCACGCCCGCTTGCCATCCAAGGACGGTGCTGGTGTAACATGGCTACGGAAACTGTTTAATTTCTCGAGCCCAAACGCTCCAAGCAAGCCTTCTGTTCGGGTACGATCATAGTGGACAATGTTCGTGTCCAGTCTTACTATTTCAGTATCGTTCATTTTCCTGAAATGAAAAACAGCACAATGCCACGCAACTTATTTTCCGTTCTGCGGACTGATCTAAGACTCGAATGTGAATGTTGGAATCAATACCTGGCCTGATGTCCTGACGCGTCAGGTAGCTGCGGTCCGGCTTGACCAAGCGTGCTCGATCATTCACTCCTATGACGGCGAAATTCATCCCCTATTGTCGCTAGTCCACCAATTCTTTGGAAGATGTAGAAACCATCATGCTTTGCAGGGAGCTATACGTACATGCGAATACCGAAGATGTTCCGATAGATACAAACATTTAGTCGTACAGGTGCTCAAGCGCTAACGCATCACGCTAGTTTTTGACTTCCGTCCATTCGTTGATCCACATATACCTGGAGAAGAGTAGGTACAGCCAGCGGAACCATACCAACTGGCTCTTGTGAGCAAGCATGGCCTTGAACGCGGTCTTGTACGCTGGAATGCCCGAGATGAAAACTGGCATGAGAGTGCGGTCCATCTCGCTTGGCGCTTTGCTCCCGGCAGGAATGATATCTGCGTTTTCAAGCGCTCTGGTGATGAGAACATCGTAGTAGAGCATGGTCTTGGAAACGTAGAGGTCAACTTTTGCCATGACTGGGGCCATAATGCCCACGTATTTTCCGGACTTGGGAACGGAGATGAGGGTGAAGAGGCGGGGTTTTGCGGGGCCGTCGGGGAGAGACTGCAATAGTTGCTTCACACCTTCGGGGAGCGCCTTGTGGTTAGGATGATCAGATACGCCCGCATCATCGAACGTTAAGACCTTCGAAAACCATGTATCAGCGAGGACGTCACCGTGATAGGAGCGTGGCTTCATACCGTCGTAATTCCATGTTCGAGGATGTATGGTTTAATAACATCTGAAATAGTATGAGCGTCCCAGTCTGCCGTAATGTTGTCCTGCAGGTGTCTAAGGGAGGTCAGAATCACGGAGATTGAGTACGAAGACCACCACATACGGATTGTCCACAATCCAGCGTCTGTCTGGGTCTATGCCCAGGACATCCAGACTTTGGGACAATTCTTTCGTCCGAACGGAGCCTAAGCCGTCTGCATTTCCGGTGGACAAGCACAATGAAAACAAATGGAGGTCTCCACGGTCTGCTTGTGATAATACTGTCTGTCCGGACGCGTCAGTCTGTCCGCGGACCTTGGGGGGGTTTGTTGGCATTGAGCGCCAGAATGGTGGGCGCGAAGAACATGGCTTCATCGTCGGGGTGCGCGGTCAGCAGCAGGACCCGCGACGCGCCATTGTCGCTTATCATCTCGAGGTCGCTGGATAGCGGCGCATATAGAAACGCGGCAAGGAAGAGCACAACGAAGGGGGTCAGCGGAATCATGACTCCTGTTTTTAGTCAGGCTGCCGGGCGGTTTTCATATTAGGGGGGTTTCAGACTCCGCTTCAATATATCTACAAGTNCCCCCCCCCTTTTCCCCTTCCTTCAGACACTCATCCCATCATGACCGCTTTCAAAGGCACCGGGACCTGCACCTCGCCGTATACCTTTGCTTCTGACGACGATGGCGACTCTGAGAACGAGGTCATTGAAGTTCTTTGTCGACGATCGCCCTCCCTCACCATGTCCCCCTCCCCCCAGCTTCCAGCCTCGAGGCCCCTGGAGCCATGCCGCATGGATTCGGAAAGTACCCATATCGATGAGAAACCTAGGTCACGTAGTCCCGAGACTAGTAAGCTTCTTCAACGTAACTAGCGATGGCGCTGTGGATTGACCATGGCAACCAACAGTGCGCCCAGAGGAAACAGGGTTGAAGAGAAAGCGCTCGCAAAGCGTGGAATCAATGGACTGCCAAAGTGACGATAGTGCTGATGCCAATGGCGGAGTGCAATCATCGTCTGCAACCACCGCCTCTAATCTTCCTGTGCCAGGCGTGCCAGGCAAAAGCAGAAAGGCGAAGAAACGCAGAATGAAAGCCGCAGTAAAAAAGGAGCTGTACTTGGAACGCCTCAGCAGGCTGACCCATAATCCTACCCTTGTCCCGCAACATCCGCCAAATTTCGATCCTGCGACTGCAGCGGACATAAGTCCATTTGCATTTTTGCCCCAGTTTCACTCGCAACTCCTCAATCTTAACTTCCTCCCAACCCCGCCCCCTCAACCCCCTCAACCCTCCCCTCAATCCTACATTGACCCTACAGAACAAAACATGGCTCATAACGGTTGGCCTATTGGTGGGAATTCATTCCTTGTGCAACCACCAGCGATGTATAACGAACGTCCTTGGGGCTTTCCTCCCGTGAATATTCCTCCTGTTCCCGACATCTCGTCTTATCAACCTCTCGCGGCGTCGATGATGGGTTTTGATCATCCTCCGATGTCTGCACAAGCAGAACTTTACCCCCTCCCGCCAAACTTTTTCCCGAAATCCACCGATATCATCGGGATGGAACCGGATAACAATCCCAAGAGCAAGCATGGACTATACGTGATACCGGAGAACATCTTGGATCAAGATGGAAACCCCTACAAACCCACTCTTGCTTGCACTTTGGTGTTGGAGCAGCTTCCCAAGCTAAATAGGACCTTCGATTGGATCAACAATTGGAGCCTATCAGTCTCTCAAACCCGTCCTGCCAAGATCCTCATCGATACTTCGGGTAAAGCTCTCGTCGAGTTCCCGTCTGCTGAAGCAGCGCACAAAGCTTGGAGCAGCCCAAGATTGGGTATCGCGAACCTCGGCCTCAAGCAGTTTCAACTGAAAGGGAGGCCTCGTGATGATCTTATCAGAGCTCACTGGTATCGGGTGGAGGAGATAAGCGCCGGTGCGGGCGAAATCGAAGAGGGAGAGATCGAGGAGGCTGCTGGCAAGGCGAGCGTTATACAGAAGCCGGGAAAGCGCAAGCCTGATAAGAAACCACGAATCGAGAGACAGATGAGGCGCGAAGGAGCAAACAACGCTCGACCACTTACAATGTCCCATAATCCAGGGATGGGAGAGTTCGCCTTAAACAGTGGACTACCCCAACGGCCTACCCTTCCTCCCACATCCGCATCGCGTCCCGTCTATCCTCCGGGACCGTCCGTTTCGCTATCCGCCCCCGCCACAAACGGAGATGCTTCTTATCGGCCGACTCAACCCAATGATGGAGATGACATGGATATATCACCCCCACCGACGGCTCCGATTCCGTCCAATGCCAATGGTAGGTGTGCTTTCATCTCCTCCTTTCGTCAGATCTGAACTCCGCTATTTCAGTCACGGACCCCAAAATTCCCTTGGGGCCAAGGGCCATGTATCCCAAGCCGGAGCAGCAGACGCATCCAAAGCTGGATGTCGTTCCTCCAGGGACTGGGTCTCTTCCTGGTCCACATGACACAACTTCGGGTCCTGCAGCCACAGATTCGACGGCGCTGGAAGCTGACCTTCGAAAGCGAGTCCAGAAGAGCAAGCGTATGCCTGGGACGTTGGCGCCACTGCCGCAGCCCTTGTCAGCTCTACCGACGTCAGGCTTTGGCGTTCATGCTGGTGGGACCTCCCCAGCAATGGCTTTGGACGATGCCGATTCGTTCATTGCCAGTGCGCTCGGTGGAGGGATGGGGTCAACCCCACCCCCGCAGGCGCCGCGACCACTGCCTTCCTCACAGGCACAGGAGAAGGCAGAGCTAGCTGCCAGAGCTCGGCGGGCGGAATTAGAATTGGCTCGCCTCCGAGCCCGAGGGAATGTAAGGTATGTGCTCCTGCTCCTGTTGCGCTCATCATGATTTTATTGCTGGGCGGTTGGGGCTCAATCATTCATGCTTCCAGGCGGCCAAGCGAACAAAACAGGCCCAGTCCGGCTTTAACAGGGTCCTCATCAGAGTTGATCAGACCCTCGCCAAAGCTCGGTTTGGATCACGTCCCAGGCCTGGTTCAGACTAGAACATTTTGGCTTCCCGATCCCGGGCAGACGAAGGTCGTCATAGTTAGCGATGGCGAGGATGACGACGAAGGCTATGAAGACGACGGTGAAGATGCGTAGAGAGACCGAGGTATGTTTACTTGCTCTGACGGCGCAGCTCAAGAGTCAAGACCGTAGGAGACGAGGAGCAAGCGGCGGGCACGGGAACCAAAACACCTGGGAGTATCCTTTATGCCTTGAGCCTTCCACGTAAGATGTTCTAAAATAACTGTCTCCAGGGTAGCTCCCAGTAGCACCCCGAAGGCTATGGTTTTAGGTGAGTCTTCGTGGGTTCATGTCTGGTGGGAGATGGCTGACTGACTCGCCTTGATACCTCGTACCCTCCCAGACATTCCCTCCATTGCGGTCATTGATTTATCCTTGGCCTACACATGGGCGTGGTGTGGTTCCGAGGTTTGAATGGATACGCCTCTTGGACTTTAGATAGTGGGTAACACATGGAACATTCATATGCGAGGTGTGGCGTCGAAGGGGTTGTACCAATCGCCATGCGCTGCTCATTCTGTTTTATATATCTTCGCGAGGCGGTTCAGACCGGTGCTGTACGGGTGTACAGGATACTCACACCGCGGCGCGGCGTCTGGACGGCCTTCCAATGGGTGCTGTTCATGTTTTTTCTATGAACGTTTATATGAATTATGCATACACCTTTTTTCGACTCTCAAATCTCTGCTGGTGCTGGGTGACAATCCAACCTAAGACTTACCGCTCATGGCATGAACATGAAGGTACGAATGGGTCGTTGTGGGGCATAAGCTGATTGCCCTTTTTCCTTTTTGTCTGAAGCGATGATGATGGTGTACCATGTAACGAACCAGCGACACAGCACTTGCGGGAGGATGGGGAGGTACTGTGCATGTGCTCAGCGCCATTCTCAGTTGGCTGTGGAGGGCTGTTTTCAAGTTGTTGAAGGGGGAGAGAAATCTCGGGGCTGGTTGCTAGGATTGGGGCATGATATCGACCGCTCGTTCCGAGTATATCGAATTTCTTGTTGAGAATTTCAGGTTCGTTCAAAGGGGTGAAGTATTGGAGAGCTCAGCCTGGACCTACCAAGATTGTTTGGGTCTCCACATGAACGTTGACAACGCGTGCCTTTCATTCGTTTATTCGTCTACTCTCCATCCTCCCTGTCGACGTGCTCGGTGTCATTAGCCATATGCATACTAATCCTGCATAGACACCCATTCATGACATCCGGCAGCAACCGCCCTCCATTCAGTGCCTTCAGCATGCGTATGAGGCTGGAATTGAGATGGCCGTCGCCGGCTGGTCATCGAGAGCCTTGGCAGCTAGACTCGAAGACTTTATAATACATGTTGCACCGGTATCTTTTGCCTTACTCTATGTGGCGATATTGACACTCGAAATGTCTTGCGGTGACATGCTGACATCTCGACTCATGGGGCACTGGTCCTGTGCTGCGGCATTGAGGCAGCGCAAGTTGCAATTGAGCGCTCGCGCTTCCTTGCCTCTTCTCCGTCTCTCTCTCCCATGCCCGTCTTCTAGTACCTCATTGCAACAGTTCTTGAATGGCGGAGACACCCGTACACCTGCACTTCGAGAACTTTACCGGCGCTCGCGGTGTTCAACTAGGACAACAAACCATTAATCTTATCGCTGGAAATCAATACCTTTCGAATGAGNAAAAAAAGTCAGTAAAACATCGAAAGTTTATCTATGTTTGCTTCTGAAGCCGTACCCTTAGGCCTCCTTCTTCAACTCAATCCAATCTACGATGCCTCTCACACTCGGAATCGAATCACATCTNCCCCCCGACTCGGCATGCTTTCCTGGAACGAGGAAGGGTGTGATTCAGGGAATAACATCCTGGGTCGACACCAGAATCGTCCTCAGCAAAACGCCGGTTGTGCACGTTTACTGGTTTCACGGGTTCGCGGGAAGTGGCAAGTCCGCCATCTCACTGGAGATCGCAAAGATATACGCTGGATCCGGGCGCTTGCTTGCAAGCTACTTCTTCTTCCGCAACGCAGGAGACAGGAGCCGGATGGACAGGTTCGCAGCGACATTGGCGACTCAAATGGCGGCCGCGGTGCCTGCCACTGCCTCGTTCATTAAAGCTGCCTTGAAGGCCGACCCAGGCTTGCTCACTCAAGGCGTTTCCTTGACTGTGCAGCTGGAGCAGTTGGTTTATGAGCCGCTTCTAGCTGCTCTGAAACGAGGACTTATTGTCAAGGCCCTTCTCAAAGGGCCTTTCCTCATCGTCGTGGACGGACTCGACGAATGCGAGGACAGGCAAGGGGTAGTGGCTTTCATCGACCACATGCTCGACTTCTTCAAGAAACACCCTTCCATTCCCCTCCGGTTCTTCATCGCTAGTCGGGTGGAGGAACACATCCGTGCTCGGCTGGAAAACGATGGCGTTTTGCTAGGCAACCTCAATAGTCACTCAGCTAACAAAGACATCGAAATGCTGTTACAAGCATCGTTTCAGGGCGCAGCGAATGACGACCGCGTCATACAAGAATACGTTCGAATACACGGGGAATGGCCGACGAAGTCACAAATGAACAAGTTGATCTGGCACGTCAAAGGATCCTTCGTTCTTGCGTCGACAATTTTCAAATTTATTGTCCAACCTGCAACGGAAGAGGACCCCTCGACGCCTATGGACCGGCTCCCACTCGCCCTCGGGATGAATGGTCTCGATGGCCTTTATGCTCAAACCCTCGCCCGCTCGCAGCATCTCCCCCATTTCCGTAACATCATCTCCACCATCGCACTCCTTTTTGAACCACTCCCGATTGTTGGGATAGCGAACCTTCTTGGGATAGAATCCTTCGAGGTCATTCACGTTCTGCTGAACCTCCAAGCGATCGTTCATGTTCCTGGAACCGACGAGCAAGGCGAAGTGACGCTATGTCATACTTCCCTTCGTGACTTCCTCACTACCCAAAGTCGATCAGGGCATTTCTTTGTGCCGCCCTCATTCCATCTGCATCTGTCATACTATTGCTTTGGCTCCATCTATGAAAGCAGCAATCGGCCCGCCCATAGATATCGAAGCTGGAATGTCCATAGCCATTGGCTCAGATTCACCGAAGCAGAAGCGTGCGGCTCAGACTTGATCAATGAGATTCAGTTGTTCAAGGCTCAGGCTTGCCAATCTCTGCCTGCCATGAAAGCGCCCTATTACACTTTCCTCTGCAGCCTGTTCTTCTACTCTCTCTCTGTGCCTAGCTCCAACATCTTTGGCGGTTTCTCACACCTACTCACCGAATGTGTCGAGCAATTAGTGCTGGCGGTGGAATGTCCTGACCAACGCGTTCAACTCTGGTTGGAAACTGTGTTCCCCATTGCCTTCCCTTCGACTACAGAGACGACAAGTCAATTCACCGAGCACACGTTCGGGGTGTTACAACACGAACTACAACGTGCAACAAACGCTATCCATGCCAATGTATTTTTTTTCCGAACTTCGTTCTTCCATTATTGCATACAACTGACACACTTCGTTAGTTTCCAGAAATTCCAAGGCGTCGCCCTCGCTCGGCTGGGACGGAACTCGAGGATGCCGATACGCACGAGGTATGAGCATTTGACTCGGAACTCCAGGATGACCATGATGATAATCATAACTTCCAGTATCAGTATAGCCGATTCTCATCAGGCAGAAATATTTTTGATGTAAGTCGCCGATCGTTGAATGCTGGAAATATCAAAGCCACTGAATAGCTTAAAAAGGCACTGGAATGGATGGTGGCCCGTGCTCAAATCGAGTGGGAAGAGTTGAAGGAAACACCACGACCTCCGTTGAAGCTTTCCATAATTAATGACTATCGCGTGCTCAAATTTAGGTTTGACCGACAGGATACACGTGAAGGACAGCAACAATACTAGCGACGACCGGTATGATTGTCCTTTACTCGAGTCAAAAGGGTGCTGAGTGTCGTACTTCTCTCACCAACAGTGATGCGACACGCCACCATAGAGTCATTCGCTCATCTCCCCCATCGAGATCGAGCTCTGGTGTCAGCTTTCCCTCTGCCGCGGGTGGACGAGATGGATGGAATAACGGAACTAGAAGCTATGGTTATTATTTCGGGCTTGCAGCCTGAAGATATCTAGATTGACACTATTGGTAGCTAATAATGAAGCTGCTCACTTACCATTCAGTAAAGCAATATGCAAACAAACGCTTATATGAGCTATTGTAGACGTGTGCAAAAGCGTAGTGATTTGGTCAGGAATTCTTGAGAAGAAGAAATGAACTCGTTCGGAGGGAGGGAGACCGAATCGGTCGTGAAGAAGCGCTAGCAAGGAACCCTTTGATAGACCGCATTACCCTGAAGAATACCCAATTTATCATGATCCACTCTACTTTCCAAAATTGTTGCCAGAGCTCTTTGACAACGATTTGATTCTTTGTCGTTGGCTGATAGCGACTCTTCGAGATCACTCTATCTCTTGCATTGTTTGTAGTGGGGAAACTGCTTTATCTCTTGATGGTATTGAAATCGGTGCAGTAGGTCTCTGCTTCCGTCCGAAGGGTGCTCCGTCCCTTACTATCCCGACCTTATTTCCAACAGACCCGCGTTATTCACATTGTTGAGCTTATCATCTTTTAAATTTTCATGTTGTCTCCTTAGCCCTTCATGTCACAATAGCGTCGTTTTTAACCTGCTATATTTGTCAATGACACACACACACACACAAAAACCTGCTGCATTGACCATTTATCTTTACTCCAAAAACCAACTCTTCGTGATCATTCAAGTTGTCTTTAGAACTATTGAGCCAGATGTGGGCTTCGTTGTTCGTTGTCTTATTTCTAAGGTTCCGGGGTACTGTAGTCGCATCGTTATTTCTTGATTTCTTAGTTTCTTGGTAGCTTGATGAGTCAAATCAAATCCGATTAATCTGAGCCTTATAGTCTGTGCACTGTACGCATACTGATCCTATACCATAAACTCGAGAGTTGGAGCTCGTTGTTGATTGGCGCCGCTATGATTGTTCAAATCACCCGTGTGGTCCAAACAATGAGTTCTATATTCCAAATCCCAACTCTGCGTATACCTCTAATGATGCACGTTGACGACGACAGCCTCTACGTATCATTTGCATCGCTGGAAATCAATGTCATCCTGGTTACCTGCCTGAAAAAGCCTGTACGCGGGTGGACCGATGGCTAAAGGCAGCAAGACAAGTGAGATATGGCTTAACCCCGCTGTCAAAAGTTGAAACCCCTGATTGCTCGGTCTGCTCGGCTGTGACTCTTCTTCTTATTGCAGAGAGCGCAGGCGCTCTTCTTTGACTTTTCTTCCAGCCCATCTCCTACCCCATTCTATATCTCCCAGCAACGCTCCTTGGATGGCGGAGGCAACCCTGCGCTTCGAGAACTTCTCCGGCGCTCGTGGTGTTCAAATAGGACACCAAACCATTAACGTTATCGCTGGAAATCAGTACCTTTCGAATGGGGGAACAGGTCAGTAGAAAATCCATTGAGACCACGTCTATAGCTGCTAAGGACGTGGCTTAAGACCTCGTACTTCGACTTAATCCAATTTTTGATGCCTCTCACACCCGAGATCGAAGAACGTCTCCCCCGGACTCGGCGTGCTTTCCTGGTACGAGGAAGAGTGCAATCCAAGGAATAACATCCTGGGCCAACGCGATGATTGCGCCGAGCACCAGAACCGCTGTCCATGTCTATTGGTTTCACGGATTTGCAGGAAGTGGCAAATCCGCTATCTCGCTGGAGATTGCAAAGATATACGCTGGCTCCGGACGCTTACTTGCGAGCTACTTCTTCTTCCGCAATGCAGGAAATAGAAGTCGGATGGACAGGTTTGCGGCGACATTGGCGTCTCAAATGGCGGCTGCTGTACCCGCCACTGCCTCGTTCATCGAGGCTGCCGTGGAGGCCGACCCAGGCTTGCTCATCCAAGGCACTTGTTTGACTATGCAGCTGGAGCGGCTAGTTTACGAACCGTTCCGAGCTGCTGTGAAACGAGGACTTGTCGTAAAGGCCCTTTTCAAAGGACCTTTCGTCATCGTCATTGACGGACTCGATGAATGCGAGGACAAGCAAGGGGTAGTGACCTTCATCGATCATATGCTCGATTTCTTCAAAAGACACCCTTCCATTCCCCTCCGCTTCTTCATCGCTAGTCGGGTGGAGGAATACATACGTACTCGCCTGAAAAACGATGGCGTTCTCTCAGGCGATCTCGACAGTCACCCTGCTTACAGAGACATTGAAATGTTCCTACGAGCATCATTCCAAGGCGTAGCGGTCAACGACCGCTTGATACAAGAATACGTCCGGGCACACGGGGAATGGCCGACGAAATCAGACATGAACACGCTGATCCGTCACATTAAAGGATCCTTCGTTCTTGCATCAACTATTTTCAAATTCATCGTCCAACCTCCAACGGAAGAGGACCCCTCGACGCCTATGGACCGCCTCCCACTCGCCCTCAAGGAGAATGGCCTCGATGGATTGTACGCTCGAACCCTCACCCGCTCGCAGTATCTTCCCCATTTCCGCACCATTATCTCTACCTTGGCGCTCCTTGATGAACCACTCCCGATTGTTGGGATAGCGAACCTTCTTGGCATAGAACCCTTCGAAGTCGTTCACGTCCTGCTGAACCTCCAAGCGATCGTTCATGTTCCCGGAACCGATGGTCAGGGCAACGTGACGCTATGCCATACGTCCCTTCGTGACTTCCTCACCGCCAAAAGTCGATCGGGAGGTTTCTTTGTGCCACCCTCATTCCATCTCCATCTTTCGTATTATTGCTTTGTGTCCATCTACGAGAAGAGCAATCGGCCTGCCCGTGTTTATCGAGGGGAGCATGTCCATGTCCATTGGCGGAGATTCGCCGAACCAGAAGCCTGCGACTTGATCAATGAGATCCAGTCATTCAAGGCTCAGGCTAGCCAATCCCTGGCTGTGGTGAGAGCGCCCTATCACACTTTCCTCTGCAGCCTACTCTTCTACTCTCTCTCCCTGCCTAACTCCCAAATCTCTGTTGGTTTCTCATACCTACTCACCGAGTGCATCGAACAATTCGCGCTGGCTATGGAGTGTCCTGACCCCCGCATTAAGCTCTGGCTGGAAACTGTGTTTCCCAGTGGCTTCGTTGCGTCGTATAGAGTGAAGGCAGATCAATTCACGGAGCACACATTCAAGGTGTTTCAACGCAATCTACAACGTGCATCAAACGCTATCCATGCCAATGTATTTTTTCGAATTCATCATTCCATCCCTTCATATAACTCAACTATCTCGTTAGTTTCCAGAAATTCTGGAACGTCACCCTCGCTCAACTGGAATGGAACGCGAATATACTATTGGGCAGGTGCGAGCACTTGATCCAAAGCTCCAAGTTTACCGTGATGATAATCATAGCTTCCAGGATCCCATTTTCTTCCANTTTTTTATCAGGAAGGGAGATTTTTGGTGTAAGTCGTCGGATTCGATCCGGAAATGTCATCGCCGCTGAATAGTCTCTAAAAGGTGCTTCAATGGATCGTCGCTCGGGCTCAATTCGAGTGGGAAGAACTGAAGAACCCGCTGCGACCTCCTTTGAAGTTTTCTATTGTCTTCCGGGATTTTCGGGTCCAATTCAGGCTCGACCGACAGATGCCCCAGAATATGCATCGAACGGACGACAACAATAGTAGCGACGACAACTCAAGACTCTAATCTTCTGATCCAGACTAACTGTATGCATGAACGGTACGTGTTCATTCCTCATGAGTCATAATTACTATTCAAATGTCGTCGTTCTCTCCAACAGCAAGGCGAAACGCTACCCGAGAACGCACCACTCATCTCCAACATGATCGGCCGCCCGCATCGACGTCGGGCTCAGGTGTCCTCGCAGAAAAAGATTTTCACTGCGCTGCAGGTGGACGAGATGGTTGGAGCATTCGAACTTGAAGCAATAGTTAGTGGGGGGTGCAGCCTGGAGATATTTAGACACATCCGAGGTTCGAATTAAGATTGTCCACCGTTCACGTCGAGTAAAGCAATATGCAAACAAACAGTTATCGGAACTATTTGGTAACGAATTGGGAATTGTATGGACGATGATAACATCGCGGGAAATTCATGACGAGACGAATGGATGGTGTAGACAGGTCGATAGAGAAAAATTCTATCGGGAGTAGACGGTGCGAGACTGAGGTATCAAATAGCACCACACGCATTACAGAGAATGTGTATACAGCTATCTCGAGGCCGGGTAGGCGAGTTGCTACTACACTTCACTATATTTCCAAAGTTGTTTCCCTCTCGGGTCTAGCACTCGAATCAAATTCAGCATGCCGATCGAAGCTTGTTCAACCTGTTGTGGGGTCTTGGCGGAGAGGAACTTCGAGGGCGGTTGCCAGGATCAGGACATCCTATCGTCCACTCGTTCCGAGTACGTTGATTTTTTTACTGAGAGCTGAGGGTCATCAACTTCAAAGTACTTCAATATTATTGTGGAACGCGGCGACCCGAATTGTTTGGATGGTAGGTGTGATCCAAACAACGCGTCTTCTTACTCGATGAGCTTCCTTGACAACACGCCGGATTCCGAGCTCGATATGTCTGTTGACATGGCTTTGCCTACTCACGGGACAATCTTGAGTAATGGGTGTGGGGCAGTGCGAGCGCTCTTCCCAGGTTGCTCCATCGCTCTCCCCATCTTCCACCACTCGATACCTCATCGCAACGCTTCTTGAATGCAAGTGGGAGACGCACCTCCGCGCTTCGAGGATCTCCCTGGAGCTCATGATGTCCAAATCCCGGGGCAGAAAATCATAACCTTTATCGCTGGAAATCGATACCTTTCGAACGAGAGAAAAGGTCAGTAAAACATCGAGAGCATTATATTTGCTAAAACCGTGCCTTCAGACCTCATTCTTCGACTTGACCCAATTTACGATGCCTCTCACACTCGGAATCGAATAATATCTCCCCCCGACTCGGCATGCTTTCCTGGAACGAGGAAGGGTGTGATCCAGGGGATAACATCCTGGGCCGACACCAGGATCGTCCTCAGCAAAACTCCGGTTGTGCACGTCTACTGGTGTCACGGATTCGCAGGAAGTGGCAAGTCAGCCATCTCACTGGAGATCGCAAAGATATACGCTGGCTCCGGGCGCTTGCTTGCAAGCTACTTCTTCTTCCGCAATGCAGGAGACAGGAGCGGGATGGACAGGTTTGCAGTGACATTGGCAGCTCAAATGGCGGCTTCGGTTCCTACCACCGCCTCTTTCATCAGAGCTGCTCTCAAGGCCGAGCCAGGCCTGATTACGCGGGGTGTTCCCTTGACTATGCAGCTGGAGCGGTTGGTTTACGAACCGTTCCGAGCTGCTCTGAAACGAGGACTTATTGTCAAGGCTCTCCTCAAAGGGCCTTTCCTCATCGTCGTTGATGGACTCGACGAATGCGAGGACAGGCAAGGGGTAGTGGATTTCATTAACCATATGCTCGATTTCTTCAAAAGACATCCTTTCATCCCCCTCCGATTCTTCATCGCTAGTCGGGTGGAGCAACACATCCGTACTCGCTTGGAAAAAGACGGCGTTCTCTTAGGCGATCTCAACAGTCATTCGGCTGACGAAGACATCGAAATGTTCCTACGAGCATTGTTCCAGGGCGCAGCGGTCAACGACCACGTCATACAAGAATACGTTCGAGTGCACGGAGAATGGCCGGCGAAGCCAGACATGGACACGTTGATCTCGCGCATCAAA
Organism: Candolleomyces eurysporus; assembly: GCA_027579435.1. Lineage (NCBI taxonomy): Eukaryota > Fungi > Basidiomycota > Agaricomycetes > Agaricales > Psathyrellaceae > Candolleomyces > Candolleomyces eurysporus. The sequence continues at coordinate 65,427 of JANBPK010001189.1, forward strand.
AGATCCTTCGTTCTTGCTTCGACGATTTTCAAATTTATCATCCAACCTGCAACGGAAGAGGACCCCTCGACGCCTATGGACCGCCTCCCGCTTGCACTCGAGATGAATGGCCTCGATGGCCTGTACGCTCGAACGCTCGCCCGCTCGCAGCATCTCCCCCATTTCCGTAACATTATCTCCACCATCGCCCTCCTAATGGAGCCGCTTCCAATTGTTGGGATAGCGAACCTTCTTGGCATAGAAGCTTTCGAAGTCGTTCACGTCCTGCTGAACCTGCAAGCGATTGTTCATGTTCCCGGAACTGACGAGCTGGGCAACGTGACGCTATGTCATACGTCCCTTCGTGACTTCCTCGTCAGCGAATCTCGATCGGGATGTTTCTTTGTGCCACCCTCATTTCATCTCTATCTTTCATACTATTCCTTTTCCTCCATCTTCAAACGGAGCGACGGGTCTGCCCATGACCATAGTAAGCCGGATTTCCGTGCCCATTGGCAAGCGTTTGTCGATAGAAAAGGCCGCGAAGTCATCAATGGGATTGAGCAGTTCAAGGATCAGGCAGGCCAATCTCCCGATATCAATCGACTACCCTATCACGCTTTCCTCTGTTTTATGTTTTTTCACTCCCTCTGCCTGGAGCGCCTCCAAATCTCGGTTGGTTATTCGTACCTACTGACCGAGTGTGTGGAACAGTTGGCGCTGGCCTCAGAATGTCCTGATCGCCCCGACATTACCAGACTCTGGCTGGATAAACGGCTGACCGATTACTGGATTGGGCTGGATCTTAAGATATGTCAACTCACTGAGACCACCTGTGAATCGTTACAACGCAGTCTACAACGTGCATCGACCGCTATCCATGCCAAGGTACTTCTTTTCTGAATTTCACTCTTCCATTATTTCATCTAACTGAAAACACCGCCTCTCTAGTTTCCAGATATTCCAGGCCATCGCCCTCGCTCAACTGGAATGGAAAACGAGTATGTTATGGAGGTAAGAGCACTTGACCCAAAGCTCAGCCCTACCATGATGATAACCCTGGCCTCCAGTGNTTTTTTGTCAGGCAGAGATATTTTCGAGGTAAGTCGTCGGTCTTCAACTCTGGAAGAGTTAAAGGCATTGAACAGCCTTTCAAAGGCGCTAGAATGGATGGTGGCCCGTGCTCAATCTGAGTGGGAAGATTCGAAGAGGATACTACGACCTCCGTTGAAGTTTTCCATTGACTATGTGCAACCGGCTTTTCGGCTCATGCTGGCACCTGGGGTACCCGCCTGGGTCTTCTAGTGGGGTAATTCGACACGACACCCATCCCCCTCGGGCCCAGGGTCTTTCAGGAGAGAGCCCACTCCCCGCCGTAGATAGATGTGAGGGTCCGTGATCATTCGAGGTCGAAGCGGTAGATATATCGTCACTTTTGAAAGGCAGATACAGCCCGATTGTGTATGTATCAACATTCGCAGGGATTTGAGTAAGGTTTTACCGTTCACATCGAATGCAGCCAGGAAAGGACTTGTCTGAGCTTCGGATCCAGTGACATGCTCGAAATCATGCTAGTTCAGCGATCGTACAGGCAGCACGATAATAGAGGGGCCAAACACACACTACTGGAAATTCGTGACAAGGTGAATTAATGGCGTTCGTTGTAGGACAGGGGAAGTAGACTGAACCAGTAGTGAAGATAACACCGGGGAACAGGCGGTGGTCCCAACGGCTGGATATTCGTCTTGGGAGATTATAGTCTTCGCCAATCCGATTGGCGGACGCAGACTTCTCGATACTCATAATTGTCACTGCATCTCTTGAGCTTTGGATGTGTGTAAATACTACCCATAGAGCGCATGGTTGAATGCAGGTCTCCGAGCCGCAGGGCCAAGGGTAAGCGCTAAGCCTGTACTTTGCGGATGAAGAATTTCACGGTCAGTCGTTGGGCCCACCGGGCCATGATATCCACTCGTTGCGGCTATCTTAAAAATTTCATCGAGTTCTCGAGGATTTGAGGGTTCTCGGTAGTATATAGTACAGTACTGAAGTCAAATCGGAAAAAATCATCATTTGCTCACCCCAATTGTTTGGATAAAACGCGTGATCCAGACAACGCGTCCTCAACGACGAGGAGTATCTCGAGTTTATCAACTCTCAATCTTCCTTGTCGACGTCCCCGGTGTCGTTAGCTATGGACGCCCATTCACGATTTTTAACTTCCTGGCACACTCGCTCTCCATCCAGCACATTCAGTATCCTCATTAGGCTGGTATTGGCGTGCTCGACGCAGCGTCGACGCCATCCGTTAAGGGCTGGCCTCAGCCGGATCAAGGCTTTTACGATCCTCGTTACAATCGTATCTCTCACATAACTCTATGTGGCTATAGTATATTGAAACTCGATTCGTCTTCCTTTGACAGGTTGGCATGGCTTTGCCTGCTCACGGGACAGTCCTCGTGTTGCATGCCACCCGAGCGCTCTTCCTTCCCTTCTCTCCATCCCTCTCACCCTCGCCCATCATCTGTACTGTTTGGCACCTTACCCCAACGCCTCTTGAATGGCAAATAAATCCGACGCCTCTCTGCATTTCGAGAACTTCTCTGTGCTCGTGGTGTCCAAACCGAGCAACAAATCGTTACCTTTATTGCTGGAAATCAATGTGTTTCGAATGGGAGGAAAGGTCTGTAATTGTTCTAGATCGTGTCTATGCCTGCTAAGGCGCGCCTTTAAGCCTCCGAATTCTTCAGCTTAACCCAATCTTCGATGACTCTCACACTCGAGATCGAAGAAAGTTTGCTCCCGACTCGGCATGCAAAACTAGAACGAGGAAGGATGTGATCCAGGGAATAACATCTGGGTTGACACCGAGATTGTACTTGGCGAAACTCCAGTTGTTCGCGTCTACTGGCTTCATGGATTACCAGGAAGTGGCAAATCTGCTATCTTGCTGGAGATCGCGAAAATATACGCTGGCTCCGGGCGCTTGCTTGCAAGCTACTTCTTCTTTTGCAATGCCGGGAACAGGTGCCAGATGAACAGGTTCGCGGCGAGATTGGTGGCTCAAATGGCGGGGGCAGTCCTGGCCACCGCCTCGTTCATCGAAGCTGCCCTAGGCGCCGAGCTCGACTTGCTCACACAGGGTGTTTCTTTGACAGTGCAGCTGGTGCGGTTGATTTACGAACCGTTCCAAGCCCCTCTGGAACTGGGACTGGTTGAATGCTGGAAGTGTTAAAGCCATTGAATAGCTCTCAAAAGGTGCTGGAATAGGTAGTGACTCGTACTCAAATCGAATGGGAAGAATCAATGGAAACACCGCGGCCTCCCTTGCAGCTTGTCGCTCTCCAGGAAATCCGGTTCAGATTCAGGCTCAAGAGACACAATCTACGTTGGACGGACGACAACAATAGAAGCGATGAATGGTACGATTTACCCTTCACATGAGTCAGAAAGGGAGTTCACATGTCATATATACTTCTCACTAACAGCGATGCCACTGAGGTTCAAACCCCTTGTCTTCCGCATCGACATGGGGCTCAGGGTCCTCCTATCGCAGGAACCCCTGCCGCAAGTGGATGGGACCAATCGAGCATTCGAACTCGAAGCAATATTCATCAGACAAGGCGCTGAATGAAAAAATGGATCTATCTTGGTCGGGGGATGGCACAGGACGCTCAGTTAGTGTGTATGTTCTGGGTGTGTATGGAGCAGGTTTGAGGAGAAAAGCAGATGAGTGCGTCGCGGAAAGGCAGGGAGACATGCAGCGATTCCGAGGCTGGCCAAAGCCCGGGGAGGGGTCTTCCATTGACACGACGGAGGAAGATGGGCGAGCAGAGTCGAAGCAGAGTCGCTCGGTTGCCCAATCTTCATCAAGCGCCTTCAGCATGCNTTTTGAAGCCGGCATTGACCGACTGCTGGGTTGCACTCGCATCTCTTGCCTCATGTAGCCATATTGTATTAAAACCCTAGGTGTTTTGCTGTGACATGTTGACATGGTTTTGTCTACTCATGCGACGGTCCTCGTGTTGCATGCGGGGCAGCACAGGCGCTTCTCCTTGCCTTTTCCACCTCCCCCCCTGCACATCTTCCACCTTCTTCAATATCTCACCGCAAAGCTTGTTGAATGGCGGATGCACCCTTCCGCTTCGAGAGCTTCTCTGGGTCTCAGGGTGCTCACGTGGAACAACTCACCTTTAACCTTATCGCTGGAAATCAGTACCTTTCGAACGGGAGAAAAAGTCGGTNAAAAATATTGAGAGCATGCCTATCGTTGCTGAAGCAGTGCCTCTAGACCTCATTCTCCAGCTTAACCCAATCTTCCATGCCTCTCACACTCGAGATCGAACAAAGTCTCCCCCCCGACTCGGCATGCTTTCCTGGAACGAGGAAGGGTGTGATTCAGGGAATAACATCCTGGGCCGACACCAGGACCGTTCTCAGCAAAACGCCGGTCATGCACGTCTACTGGTTTCACGGATTTGCAGGAAGTGGCAAGTCCGCTGTCTCTCTGGAGATTGCGAAGATATACGCTGGCTCCGGGCGCTTGCTTGCAAGCTACTTCTTCTTCCGCAATGCAGGAGACAGGAGCCGGATGCACAGGTTTGCGGCGACGTTGGCAGCTCAAATGGTGGCTGCGGTGCCCGCCACTGCCTCGTTCATTAAAGCTGCTTTACAGGATAACCCAGGCTTGCTAGCTCAGGGTGCTTCCTTGACCATGCAGCTGGAGCGATTGGTTTACGAACCGTTTCAAGCTGCTCTAAAGCGAGGGCTTGCTATTAAGGGCCTTTTCAAAGGGCCTTTCCTCATCGTCATTGACGGACTCGATGAATGCGAGGACAAGCACGGGGTAGCGACTTTCATTGATCATTTCCTCGATTTCTTCCGACGACACCCTTCCATTCCCCTCCGATTTCTCATCACTAGTCGAGTGGAGGAACACATCCGTACTCGCCTAGAAAATGGCGCTGTTCTGTTAGGCAATCTCAACAGTCACTCGGCTGACGAAGACATCGAAATGTTCTTACAAGCATCATTTCGAGACGCAGCGACTAACGACCGCGTCATCCAAACATACGTCCAAGCACACGGGGAGTGGCCGACGAAGCCAGACATGAATAAGTTGGTCCAGCACATCAAAGGATCCTTTGTCCTTGCGTCAACGATTTTCAAATTCATTGTCCAACCTGCAACGGAAGAGGATCCCTTGACGCCTATGGACCGTCTCCCACTCGCCGAGATGAATGGCCTCGATAGCCTGTACGCTCAAACGCTCGCCCGTTCCCAACACCTCCCTCATTTCCGTAACATCATCGCCACCGTCGCGCTCCTGCGGAGATCACTCCCGATAATTGGGATAGCGAAGCTTCTTGGAATAGAAGCTTTCGAGGTCGTTCACGTCCTGCTGAACCTTCAAGCGATTATTCATGTCCCTGGAACTGACGAGGAGGGCAAGGTGACGCTATGTCATACGTCCCTTCGTGACTTCCTCACCACCGAAAGTCGATCAGGGTGCTTCTTTGTGCCACCCTCGTTTCATCTTCATCTGTCGTACTATTGCTTCGCCTCTATCTACGACAAGAGTGCTGAAATTACCCACCATTATGCAGAGCGGCATATCCATGCCCATTGGCGCAGATTCCCTGAACTAAAAGCCTGCGACTTGATCAATGAGATTGGTCTGTTCAAGGCTCAGGCTTGCCAATCTCCGTTGGTCAAGAGACCGCTTTATCACGCTTTCCTCTGCAGCCTGTCCTTCTACTCCCTCTCCCTGGCCAACTCCCGAAACTCGGTTTGTTTGTCGTATCTACTCACCGAGTGTATCGAACAATTGGCACTGGCCGTGGAATGTCCTGACCATCGCATTAGACTCTGGCTTCAAAGTCGGTTGCACATCACCCTTTTTCCTTTGCTGAAAGAGGGTACAGATCAATTCACTGAGCAAACGTACGTGGCGCTACAACACAACGTACAACGTGCATCGAACGCCATCCATGCCAATGTATCTTGTCTCGAATTTCATTCTTCCATTGTTTTAAATAGCTGAAACACCTCGTTAGTTCCCAGAAATTTTAGAACAATCTCGTCGCTCAACTGGTGTGGAAAGTGAGCATACCATTGGGGAGGTACGAGCACTCAATCCAGAGCTCCAGGATCACCATGATAATAATTATAACTTTCAGCTTTTTTTTTACAGGCCGAGATATTTTTGGTGTGAGTCGCCGACTGTTGAATGTTGAGGATGCCAAAACTGAATGGCCCTCAAAAGGTACTGGAATGGACAGTGGCTCGTGCTCGGATTGAGTGGGAAGAATTGAGGAGAACACCACGTCCTCCGTTGAAGCTTGTCATTGTCTCCCGGAATTTCAGATTCAAATTCAGGTTCAAGCAACCGGTTTTGCGTCGGCGGGACAGCAGCAATAGTAACAATGAACGGTATGATTTCCCCTCCACATAAGTCATATGTCCTCCTCACAGCGATGCGACACCCCAATCGGGGATTAGGACCTCTCTCCCGCATCGACGTCGGGTTCAAGGTCCTCGCAGGAGAAAACTTCACCATCGGGAGTAGACGATATGGATGGAGCATTGAAACCCGAAGCAGCATATTTGGATAAAGGGGCCTGTAGTCTGAGGGTATACTAGTAGATCGATACTGGTGGCACATGGATGAAACTATTCACTCACGATTCGCGCCTAGTGAAGCAATGCGATACTCGGCTGAGCTATTGTTGACGTGCATGAAAGCATATTCATTAGTAAGTATACGAATTAGCGATAATAGAGAAATGACATTGCTGGGAAGCCTTGGCAAGTCGTTGTAGAACAGGTAAATAGACCAAATCGGCAAGAGTACGCGTTATACGGGCGGCATGAGAGGAATTTTTATTGACATATCGGACGGATGAACGATCTAGATTCACTAGACATTCAAAGTTCTCCCAACTTTCGCCAATCCGACTGGCGCGGAGGCAGACTTCTCGTCCATTCACTGCATTTCTTGGCTGTGAAGTCGAGCTGTATGTGCCCTTGGAGCGATGGGGCTCGAGCTGCGGAGCCAAGGATAACCCTGTACTTACTGGAGAGATCCCGGCGGAGAATAATTTTGAGGTTGGTTGCCATTTGTATCGGGAGCCCCCATCCTCCGCTGGTTCCGAGTGCGTAAAAATCGTCGATTATACACTTGGGGTCATCCAAAACTTCAAAGTTTCGTATCTTCGGCGATAAAATAAGTGGAACCATTTTGTGTAAGCGATATGGAGGCTCGGCGTAGGATGAGATGGAGCTGTGAGGTGTTGGAGTTTCTTCGATTGGCAGCGAGTTCCGGTTCGCTTAGCTCTGAGAATGATTTGATTTCGCAAAGATGCTTGCTCACGTCCAGGGATCGTTGACTCCGGCACCAAGGCAACAACGCCACCCTGCGTTCCGTCGGTCGTTCGATTTGGGAGAGACTTGACCCTGAGTGATGCTCTGCCGGGAGCCGGACGCATGCAACCACTCGTGCAGTCTCCCTAAAGTGCATATGTTTCCCAACTTGCTGATAAACCAGATAGATGAACCTCCAGGAACGCAGTTTTCCTACAGTGGTATTTTCTGACCTGCTAGGTCCAGAGCTCGGTGTCAATGGTCAAGGCAATTCAGAAAACGCACCAATCTAATGTATTGTCAGATAAATTTGATTAAAGCTGCGTTTCGTCGACTCCAAGATCGTAATGCGCTCACCTGAGCGGACCCGTTATCGCCAGATGGCGAGCTGCCAGCAGGTAACGAAGGCATAGCATCAAGGGTGGGAGGAGTGATCGCAGCCTCCAACTAAACCTACCATTATAATTGAACCGCATGGTACGGGTGTTTTCATATCGTATCTATAGAGAAGAGACTGAAACTTGGTCAGCCTGAGATATTCGAGGAAAGTATCGGTTTTGTCTGAAGTCATCTAAGAGATGCAATCAGCAAAAGATCCAGAGCTCAAACCAAACGAAGCCTTGCCTCAAATATATCTCGAAACGTGCCATAGATGTGGGTGTTATCGTCATCAGGCAGGTGGTGGTCCTGAAAGACGGCTGGAGCGGGGGTGTCATACAACCCTGAGTCACATTAACAACCAATTAATGAACAACGCGGGGTTTCCGTTCGTTGGACTATCGATCGAACCAAGAGACAACGTGGGCCATAGCCTCCCTTTGTAGAGTTCATAAAGGCATTCGTGGATATCACCCCTCGAGGACTGAAGAATCAAGGGTGAGCAGAAATGATATTGACCGTAAAACATACGGAATTATCATACGACACCTGTAATGTGGGGAGCCGTGTGGCAGCTAACATGCAGTGTCGACGCAGGTACCTACCGCCCACCGGCATACCCGGCCCCAGTGTCTTTTGCTTTCGTCACGTTTCTTCGTCATATTCCCTTGCCTCCTCAGCGACATCTAAGCCGTTGATTTGTGAGTATTTCGTTTACTAATGGTGCCTGACGAGTCATACCGATCGAGGTAAGTCCCCTTCCAATAGAGGGATTCTGAGAGTGGCGTCCAGAGCTCTTCGGTGACATGGAAGAGCTGTATACACGAGGACGAGAGGCTATACAAAGGACTAATCTTGACTCCTTTCATCTCGAATGCTGTAGAGGGTTGCTGAGTCAGCGGGACTCGTGACGCTCAGGGCTTACAAAATGGAGGCCAAACAGCGGCGTTGCACCTTATCCCTCTTCTACCACCACACCCCTTGTTGTCGTCGTCCTCGAACCCGTAAGTCTCCGCCCTCCATCCCATCATTCACCTTCTGACATACACCCCCTTGAATGCCTACAATCGGTCGTGGATCGGGTCCTCGCTGTCCCATCGTCCTCATCTCTTGATCCTGGGCGATTTTCTCGATTTAGCCCTTATCTTGCCCTTTAACGTATCCAGATGGCCCTCAAGCGCATTAACAAGGTGTGTACTGACTCATTGCCAGCCCAGGACACTGGGCAATGCGGCAACTCCAGCTCGTCTGACCGCGGCGCTAATGCTACCTCACAGGAATTGATTGATCTTGGCCGTGATCCCCCCTCCTCTTGCAGTGCAGGGCCAACTGGTGATAACATGTTCCAATGGCAGGCCACCATTATGGGACCGGTAAGTGCGCCCATGTTCTCTCTTGGACTGGGCTAACCTTGTGTCAGGGCGACTCACCATACGCTGGAGGCGTGTTCTTCCTCTCAATCACCTTCCCCACCGATTACCCCTTTAAGCCTCCCAAGGTCAGCTTCACGACCAAGATCTACCACCCTAACATCAACGCCAATGGATCCATCTGCTTGGACATTCTGCGAGACCAGTGGTCGCCCGCTTTGACGATCTCGAAAGGTGAGCACTTGTCGACCCTGATAGGTGGCAACATTTCTGACCTGGACCCTATCAGTCCTGCTCTCGATCTGCTCAATGTTGACAGACCCCAACCCTGATGATCCCCTTGTGCCTGATATCGCCCATCTGTACAAGACTGATCGTGCACGTTATGAGGCAACCGCCCGAGAGTGGACAAGGAAGTGAGTGTCGTCCGCCTGGATATCTTGGTCCTTGCTGATGGTCTTCTGTGCAGGTACGCTATGTAGTCGAACGAACGTTGATAAGGGTAATCGCTCCTTGCCTACATTCGCTTACGACTATCATGTAGAATACTCCGGGCATTTGTACATATATTTCATTCCAATTCTGTAGTAATTCATTTGACAATAAGTAGCACAAGGCATATTGCGGCTCCTCATCGGGATTTGTGTAATTGTCAACGGGAGTCCGTATTAGGTTCTCCGACCCAATGATACGCCTCCGATCTTTCAAGAAGCACCTTGTCATTCATCGATAATGCCTTGTTCTTCTACATAGGAAATATGTCCTATCTCACTCTAGCTCTAGGCGCTTCCTGCACGCGGTTGATGGCAAAGCTTCAGCTGAACTGAAGAGCCGATGTCCCGATGACGTCTCAGTTGCCCAAGATCTATCGCAACTCTCAGGTTCTGGCCAGAAACAGCAGCGATTCAGATACTCGAGATGCTCTGTGCTTGCTGCGGGTCCATCCACGCCCCCGATACTTGCGGGTGGCCCGGCCGTACTGCTCAGAGATGGCATCTTGATGTGGTCCTGTTTGAAACAGAAGGTTAAGGTAGCCATGGGTCGGCAAATGGACTTAGTGAGTCGGCAATTGCAGCCGCGGTAACATGCCGGCACCTTCGGAAAAAAACATAGTTTCCCAACCTTTCCATTCCAACCCAACCGTCCAACCGAACATAGGTCGTTCTCTGTAGAAAACGAGGCTACCTGTGCTTCCTGGCGCTACTTTTGACGTCGCCAATGAGTCCTTCCAATGCAGATTCCTTCTCCGATTGTCGACCTACGTCCCGGCTCCCGGATAGCCATAACCGACAGCGACGTCTGGGCGCTCGCCCTCCGCTTTCGTCCGGCCCAAGTCCTTTGTCCACAACACTTTTCTTCGACCTTCTTTCTGCTTATCTAAAGTCTTTATCAAGCTTATAAAACAAGATATTGGCCTGAGTCACTGAAACCTCTACGACGAGAGTTTGCGAAACGGATATCTTGCCTACACAGCCTACCGTTACTACCGTACCTGGGCCTGCGAGCCCCACATTCAGCAATGACCCAACTCTGGACAAGCCTCCCGAAAGATCACGATGGATCTGCAATAATAGGTCCTTCGACATCAAAACCAAATCACTAACTTGCGACACCAATGTACTACTGGCACTTATGTACGCACCCCTTGCCCGAGACACCCTCGGGTAGTAGACGCGTCTTCAAATTCCATGTAGCGCTTAATCGCGTATACATATATATACTGGAACATTGAACCGACGGAAATCAACTTCCTCAGCCCGCTCTCGAGTACTGCAAAAGCTACTCTACTCAGCTTTCTTCGTCAACAGCAGTTTGCTCATCATCCAGTACGCGGCTTTCGACATGTTCTACAACCACCCCTTCGAAGCTTGGTCTCAAGCCTCCGGCTCCGCCCAATCTCAAGGACCTTCTGTTTTCGGTGCACTCCCATACCCAGCGGACCCATCGACAATGACCTCGTTCTTTTTCACCTCCTACAACCCCAACATCTTCAATTGCACAGTCGTCGGGCCAAAGGCGCAGCCATGCTATCAGATTGTCACCGATGACCAAATGCCCGGATACACCGTGGTCAAGGACATGGAGGGAAAGAATGTCTCCCTAATTGAATGGCAGAAGCAGCCGTTTATCGAGATACGAGGCATGGTATCGAAGCAGGCCATCGGAACCTGGCTTCGGCTCTCACCTAACAAAGAGTACGTATCCTTCACTTTTTTCCATTGGAAATCACTTCCTTGGCAGATGGACTCAATCATCCTTTTCATCATTTTTAGCTCTCGGGCAATGGAGGTACGCGGCATGAAGTATATGTGGGTACCTAAGGAGAAGACAATCAACGTGAGTGAGATGAGTTGGCTCGTACCTCTCTGAATAGTTTTTCTGATAAACGTTCTCCATTCAGCTGTACGCCGCTACCTCCGGAAACCCCAAATTCGTCGCTCGAATTAACCGCTCGAACGGTGCTATAGTTCTGGACTTTACCCCAGAAGCTATGCAATTAGGGCTTCTGGAGCCGGTCATTACCGCCTGCCTTCTCATGCAGTGTGGCCGCAACATCGACTAATTGCCNTTTTTTTAACGATCGAAGATACGATTACCTAGACATAACGATTTTAAAGGACTTGGAAAGGACTGGATATTTATTGACTATTTTTTCTTTGTATACATGTTCCCGGGCTCCCCATTCATCTTTGATAGATCATCCATTGTATCGTGCTCAGGCCATGGTGTAACATTGGGCACTTCTGTAGCATAGTTATTTCCCCTTCTGTAGAATGAATTATACGTGTATCGAAAGCAACCTTGACAGGGACGGCGTGCTGCGTCATGACCAAGTCTTAAGAATCTCAGATCGGCCTCCGAAACTCTGATGCAGTGATACACTAGGCTCGGATCTTTTTCCACCCTCGGACGGAGATCAAATCATCCCATGAAGTCACTAGCGGACAGCGGGCTGTATCCCAGTTGCAACCATCGCTAGGCTTCATCATATACTTGAGAGGAGGAAGGAAGTTTGCGACACAGCTTATAGCATCGAGGTTGCCTACCAAGAACGAAGTGTTTCTGGTCCAGAGTGCGTGTATGACTCCAACTTATGGTTTGAGAGTTGAAAAATTGAACGGCTGAGATGTCAATCAATACATACCGTATCAGGCGTACCGCCACTTCCGGCCGCTCTGATGTTCCCCACAACCTTGCTAAATCTGCGCTCATCATCATCGGTATGCATGGCCTCCGAGCTGCGCGTCTATCTAGACTGCTGCAGGTGGAAAGTTGTACACCGGCGGCGTCGGCTGCTATTGCAACATTGCTCACTTTGTGGACGGAAGACGACCGCGCAGTTGAAAGTCTGTGTAGCGAAATCCAATGTCTTCCCGAATCTCCATCAGGGGGCTCAATGCACAAGCCATTTGTCGGATGAGGAGCTCATTGCCTCAATACAAAAGCTGGACAGCTTAGCCGACTTTACTGGGAGCGCAGTAGCTCGCGCAGTCGAATTGTCGCTAGGCTGTCCAACTAACATATTTCCTCTCTGTGCATTTGTCAGAGTCGCGGAGTACTATGCCCAGAACAATCTGTAAAAGGATCTAAGGGTGTATTACTTTGAATTCACATGTATCTCGTGATTGGTTGGTTTATCGTGCAAGGCACACAATGGGTGAACCGGGGTTGGGCGCTCGGTACCCTGCCATGCAGCGCACTCCACACATGTCAATGTACACACTGACTACAAAACCTACGGAGGTGAGCCGCGGTCTCACTTCGAGCACACCTTTGCAAAGAGCCTATCCGCCGTCCTGGTCGCACCCTAGATTGAGTCAGTATATTCGTTTCACTCTTCCTGAGACGTGCAAATCTCAGTTATCCCATCGTTGGCCCGCTGGTGTATCTTGATCAGCTACTTGCTATATGCACAGACACACCTTTGATATTTGTGCTTGTAGAAATCGCAAGGCGAAACACAACACCTTTGTCAGAGATGGACACAGGGAATAGGGTTACCGACTCTGCCACTGGTACCCGTTACGCCCGAATTCAGTGATTGCCTGTATTGAATCATGATTGAGTGTTCATCATCAGTTAATCACGTCAGGGTCATTGAGATCTAGCCGTGCGACCCAAATCTCAGAGTTTCGCACATATGTTCGTCCTCATCTTTGTTGTGTGTTTTGAAGGTGAGACTATGGATCCCTGTTGGCCTCGGACTTTTCTTGAATCCGTGACGTTGACCTTTGTTCCGACCATCTTGGCAGGGACGATGCCCGAAATAAGCAGACACGGATCAAAGCAGTCGGTCCGTCGGAGGTTTGATCGCCTGTTCTGGACGGTCCGGGGGTTGAGGTGGCATCGCGCGGTGACCAACATCCAAAGTTTACCACTCTCCATGTCACTGATTGGGCTGGTCAACCTCTTATGGCTGATTTCGTTGGCAGTTGATAGTACCGCTCTCCATTCTGCGTACTCTTTGTCCGAACAGTACATCGGAGAGCAGTTTTATGATGGNTTTTTTTTTCGAGGACATTGCTGACCCAACTCATGGACGAGTGTACGTTGTATCAACTTCAAGTTCTCCATGCAGCAACTAACGTCAATTCGGACCTTTACATAGAACTTACGTGAATTCTGAAGTGGCACGTTCAGAGGGAATGGTGTTTGCAGACACAGACCGTTTCGTCTTGCGACCTGATACAAAGACGGTGCTGTCATCACATGGTCCGGGTAGGAAGTCGTTCAGACTCAAGTCCAGAAGCCAATACAACACGGGTGTCATGGTGTAAGCTAACCCACTATCATTCAATCACGGACTCACATAACTCTCGATCCGATAGCTTTGACATTAGGCACATGCCTCAGGGTTGTGGGTAAGCTCTATGATGGCGCATCCGAGGGTGTTTTCATCGTCAACTGAGCTGCGTCCGTATACAGAACGTGGCCAGCAGTATGGACTGTTGGGATGCCATGGCCAAATATGGTACGGACCCGGTCTTCACTCCCAGCGGTGATTAACAGAAGATCCCCACCAGGGGGAGATAGATATCCTTGAAGGAGTGAACGACGTAGGACCCAATGCTGTCACCCTTCACACTAGCCATAGTGCGTTTATCCCCGCGAAATGACCTCTACTCCCGTTCTCAACCGTCAACTAGGATGTGATATGCCCGACGGACGACCACAGACAGGGTAAGTGCCCCCACCTCCGGCTGCAAAGTTCAAACCTAACCGGTGAACGGGTATGACAGGAATACCGTAAAAAATTCTTGTGGGATCGGCCTTTTCGGCAACGACTATGTCGGGTGTCCAGTCCAGGTGAACGATGAACAGAGCTATGGCCCCAAATTCAACGAAAATGGAGGCGGATGGTAATGAATATTTCATGACCTTCGCACATGGCTCAGCCTGCTTCCTCCTGTTTATAGGTACGCTATGGAGCGGACGGAATCGTTCATCAAAGTATGGTTCTGGTCCAGGTCCGAGTTCAGGACACCATGGGATGTGCTTGACGGCTCCCAAACAATTGATACAAGTCAATGGGTATGTGAAAGTAATCGGTGCTTTTCGGTGTAGTCTTCGTACGGCTAACCCGTTCTCCAGGGAAAGCCTGTTGCTTACTTTCCCAATAATCCTCGGTGCAATATGAAAGCTAAATTTGGTCCCCATAACATCATAATTAACCGTACGTGGTATCTTTGATTCACTTTAATAATTTTCCAAGTGACCAACGATCTCATCTCAAGTGACTTTTTGTGAGCCCTTTCATGCTTTCACACTCAACTTGGCTCACGGAAGCCAAATAGGTGGGGACTGGGCTGGAAATGTCTATCGGAAATCGGGTTGTCCAGCAACATGCGTCGGTAATACAAGGTTTCTACCATGTCTTCAGAATTTTCTCTCATCATTGGCGTTACCAGATTACGTGAATAAGAATCCTACGGCTTTCGAGAAAGCGTATTTCGACATCAAGGCGCTCAGAATTTACAAGCCGTCGTCATCATTATACACTCCTTCTCGCCCAAAACACAAATTATACAACCATTAAGGCATGGGATAGAATGAAGACATTGAATACACAAAGAATCGGGGTCCGTTCTCGGCGGGGGCCCATCTCGTTATCCTCAACAACTACTGAAATAAACGCCCTTTTACCACTTATGAGCCGTCGTCGTGTTCCTCTGCGAATCGCGGTAGTCCGCATTCTTCGTTGGCCCCGGAAAGACACGGCGCCCGTCAGCAGCATTTCTCTGTCCGTGAGAACGGACTCAGGCATCCCATGCATCGGATCTAACTGCCGGAGCTACAAGGTTTTTCATCGACCCGAGCCCCAATATCCTCGATGAATTGCTTATACGCCCTATGCTTGGCAAGCCTCTGCTCGCTGATTCCGTCGACTATGCGGTCCATTACGACAAGGGCGCCTGCAAAAAGGATCGCGAGCTAGTTGGCATGGGCGCTGATGGTCAGACCAGAGTTCTTGACCACTTTCTGACCTTGAGGTCCGGCAAACGATTCAGAAAATCTGCCCATCGTAATCTTCGGGGTAGAAAACACTTGGTCGCTCAAACGAAAACCCGATCCAGGTCGCCAGGGCGTCGGTGTCGGCCGCTGGATGCTGCTCTTTCAGCTGCCTACGTCATACCCGAGACCAGCTTCCTTGGTCGTTGGAGTCTCCGAGGTGAATGAAATAAGTGGCTTCGATACTTAAGCCAAAATATTCGCTCATCTTTCCACTTGCCTGCCTTGCCCTTGGCGACACAGTGAATCTATTCTCTCGTATTAAAAAAGTCCAGACAAATAATCAACTACATAGAAGTTACAACAAAACTGCGGCTCACTCAGGCGGAAACCCTTTGTAAGAACCGGGCGTAGCTTTTTCCTCTTAAGAGATTGATCTTCGTTGAACCATCCATAAAGTTGTGCAATGGTTGCTTGAGCTATCACATCGTCAGAAAGGATGCTCGACCGTCTTAAATCTGGCCAGACTCACCAGCGTGGAGGGTTTTGCTTTGCCAGTCACCCTCAATAGCGACTGTGTCATCTCTTCAATGACGGCGGTATGACGATCGTCCACCGAACGAGGGCGATGCAGGATATCGGGGAGCAAGGCGATGAGCTTGGGAACTTTACGCATGAGGTCTTCCAACTCTTCAGCCGGGGAAGGTTCCCCTAGAGCAGAAACACCCTCTGCACGGCCTTCCTTCTCTTCCTGCAATCGCTCTTGGAGCTGAGGTACGCGCGTCATAACGTTGGCATAGTCCACGAAAATCTGGAGAAATATCGCAATGAGTTGTTGGTTTGACATCAATCAAGTTTAGGTGGCTTACCTTCCCACGGACGAACCATCCATCAATCTTGTCTCTCCTTCCCTCAAGATCAAAGGGCTCAAAGAGTTCACGAAGAAGTCCTACATCTCGGCGGAGAATAGCATCGGGCGCCAATTCCAACACTGCAAGATCGTGTGCGGAATTCCATAACTGCGCAGAGAGATAGAGTTCATAGGCGCTGTAAATGTCACCCTGACTGCGGGCGTGCATAGCCTGTAAAGCAACAGGTTGAGCCGCAGCTGATGAAACAAAGGGCAAGAACACGCACCTTCGCTTCATGAACCCAGGTTATGGGTATCTTCAGGCTTCCGACCAATCCTCTGGTCATCCAATCATCCATTAATGGTGCAGAACGTGCCAGGAGATCCTTGATAGCCTTTCTCCGCCTGCCATCGAGAAAACACCTCAGTCGGTGTATAGCATGATATATAAAAATAAACTTACCCTTCGGACGCCTCGAGATGCAAGAGCACGAATGCAGCTTCCTGCACCATACCCCAACCTTCCAACTCGAACGCATATGCGCTTGTCAGAAGGTTCGCGGTGTGACTGTGTCCGTCATGCCCCGGTGATACATCCTCTTCACTGTTATCGTCATCTTCCTGACCATGGATTCCATTTGGCACACCATTGACCTTCCCTTTGCCTTTTGAGGATGCTGCTTGCACGCGGTCTGCAAAGTCTCGCACCCCCATAACCCGAGAAAGGATCATATAGAGATGCCAGCACATTGCGATGCCTCCCCACCGCTCGTCAGGACCAAATGATAGAGGGTCCAGTGCTTGCGAGAGGGAAAGTGCAGTATCTGCATGCAGCCGAATAAGAGTGTACTGAGGATCGTCATGTTGATGGTGGCTTGACGGAACAGTCGAACCCGAGGTGATTAGCCCCATACTAGGTCGCGAACCGAGCAAGTTGAAGGGTGTTGCGGACGAAGACGCAGTTTGTCGGCCAGAACTCTGTTCAAGCTGCCAACGCGGGAGGGGGCGAGCGACAAGGTTTGACGCATATCGCCGTGTCAAACCCTCATATAGCCGAACGATATCAGCAACGGAGGTGTCAACACCCATGCCATACCACAGGCAAAGCCCAAATATCCGCTTCCAGTCTAATCCCGCACAAACTTGCTCCACCCAACCTTCGTCTGCTTGGTCAACTGGACCTGAGAGCAGACGATACACCTTCCAAACGCCTCTGCTAATCAACCCGTTCGATCCTGCGCCCAACCCACCCCCACCAGTCGTCGGAGCCAGCTTCTCGTCCTTCCATATCTGCAGTTGAGCTCGGATATCAGCTTTGAAAGTCTCGTCGCCTCCCGCCTGGCTGATGAGCGTAGCCAACTTTAGGTAGCCAGCATCCATAGCCACAGTGCATGCTTCCGATATTTGATGTCCAGTAAGCTGGGAAAATACGGTATCCGCCACTGTATAACCGCCTGCCAACGGTGTCAGCAACTCATACTCTTTTGAAAACTGAGAAGGAAGGCGACCTACCCGATATTGGCCCAGTGGCTTTAACGCGAATATCGCCATCAGCGGATGGTTTCACAACGTGTTCCAACCATTGGCCAAGTGCAGTCCGCCGTCTAAGAAGCGTAACGCGGATTCTGACGTCCGGGGTAATTGCAGTGGCACCAGCGAACGAGCTACTAGAGCTCTGTTTACGACCACCTAATCGAAGATCAATGGGGTCAAACATTGCGCTGCCCAGTTTGAAAAGCGGACCAGGTCCCGCTGTATCCGTGGTAGGGAAAAGTGAGGCAAAAGAGCCAAAGTTCANGGGGGGTACTCTTGGGGTTCGCGAGTGCAATCCCTGCGCCGTTCTTACTGATTGGCGTATGTGTGAGGTGGTGTTGTAATAGTTTCTCTGAAATGGCTGCAGGTGAGGCGGGTTCCGAGATCTCTGCTGTTTGGCGGGGTTCGATGGCGGGGAAAGGTGTTTTAGTCAGAGTGACAATGGAAGAGTTGACAGAGGAAGGCCTGTGCGATCTTGAGCTTCGATTATTGAAGAAATGGTTAGCTGCGAACGTACGATGATGCGAAAGGACCACAGATGACCCCGACGTGAACCAGCTTTCCACCAGGACCCCAACCAACGCGGAAAGAGCGACCAAACGCCAACCCAGCATCGACATAGCTTTCCTCTTTTCCATTAGCGACTGACGAGGTAATTTCAATGCGTGCGTATTTGCGTGTTGGTCGAAGAGCAGTTGGGCCGATGTCATGGGCGAAAGATGCACGCTACACCACAATGAGAAACCAAATAAACAAAGGTGAAGGGAGCAAAATACCTCTGTCGAGCCTGTGCTAAGTCCATCGCCTTCAGAGTCCCTGCTATGCTTCCGATTCAAAGAAGGTGGTCCGAGATTGAGTGCTGCGACCGTTCTGCGTTTTGCGGGTGGTTGGTTAAGTGCTTTGAGTGCCGCCGCCTCTTCTGGCATTCTGAACAGCGACGTCTGCATAACATGCATTTTCTGTGCATCCACGCCAACATGGCGAGCCCAGGGGATTATGTTTTGACCAGGACCCACGGCCCTGGGGTCAACTGGGGGTGAGGACCGCGACGAGGATGGTGAACTGTCTCGTTCGTCGGAGTCTTCATCGTCGCCAGTGACTTGAAAGTCACCATTTTCGTCCTGGAAGAGTGCCTTTCTTGACCTGGACCGTCTTGGTATCAGTTCTTCCTCGAGAATTCCAGAGGACCCTTCGGACTCTGAGGACTCTGCCTCTTCCTCCTCTTCCTCCTCCTCTTCGTCCTGGTCATCCTCAGGCTCGTATGCAGGCGCCGGCTGAGGTTTACCGGGCAATCGCTTCTCGTTCAGCTGTTGAACTTCTTGCTCATCTTCGCTGCTGCTGCTGGAGTCGGACTCGAACGCGCGAAACCGCGCCATGGTTGAGGAGGACGTATGACCGCTATGTTCTCGCGTTGGGTCATGAGATGGCTGACATCAAACACATCAAAAACAGCAACAAACACGCCTCATGGTCCCAAGGACAATGGCATTTTGAAGAGAGCTATAGAGATAAACCAATAGATAGAAGTACGCAAATTACAAGCTTTGATAACAAGCTACAACGGATATTCTTCAGGGTCATAAGAGCTACATCCCATCTCATTCAACCATCTCGTTCTCTCCTTGTCTTTATTACAAGACACCATACTCATCACGCCCATGCATCTCCCACCGCTACAATGAGCTGTTGATTTGTCACTCAAAGGCCACACGCTTCCACCACCACCAGGTGTGAGTAGAGTCGGATTCACCGGATCGGGTAGACATCCATCGGAAACACGAAGGCGATTCAGGGAAGGGAGAAGANGGGGGGAGGGTAGACGGGGAGGCAGCATAGCTGAATATTCGGCTTCGCTGTGCGGACGATAGAGACGGGGCCAAAAGCGACAATATCGACAGCTGGAGTTCCATGGGAAGCCGCATGAAAGGGAAAATGTCGGGATCTTGAAGGGTTAGAGCACCAGAATGGCCCGGGGGTGTCGTTGGTGGTGCCGGTGACGGACTCGACTCACGGTTCAGTGATGAGTGCAACAACAAAGGCCTAGAGTATCGCAAAAGCTCAAGCGCCTGGCCCTGCGTATTTCGCCTGAGGTGGTCGTTCCTTGAACGAAGGCGCGAGAGCTGGGACTGACAAGCTTTCCATGCTTCGAAAGACGACTCGTCGATTTCTTCCTCCTCTTCTGTCTCGTCATCCAAAACAAATTCTTCGAGCTCCGCATTGTCAACGGAGCGTTGGTTGGCGTAGAATTCCATCGTGAGCAACGAGTAGTTGCTCTGCTCGATTGCTCTGATGATGGACTTGACTCCACGCAAACTCAGGGAATTCCCGTTGCAAGCAAGAGTATGCAATCGACAATGCTGGGACGAGCGTATGAATTTGGCGATGTGGGGAACAGCGCGCGGAGTTAATCCGATCGTTGAAATATGGAGTTCCCTGAGGCTTGGTGCTTGAAGGGCTGGTAAGAAGTGCTCAATAAATGTATCACCCAGACCATGGTTGGTGGTAAGGGACAGGAGCTCAACGGTGGACGAATTCAGAGCCTCGACGAAAGCCTGAGTGACGGTCGGATCCCCTGAGAAAGCATTCTACACGGAATAAGCTTGGGTAGTCGAGGATGAGACTGGGGGACTCACTGCTTGTAGAAAGAGTTCTTTAAGAACTCTATTGTCTTTCAAGTACCGAGATATGGCCAAAAGGCCTTCGTTCCTGATACCATTAGAATTCAGGCTAATTTCCGAGATGGGGTATTTGCGACCCAGCGGTGACTCGAGGAATCGGAACAGAATTATAGTTCCCTCATTCCCCAGATTATTGTGGCCCAGAACGAGCTTCGTAACTGTATTTCTGGACGACATCATAGAGATCACCTCATGTGCGCCTAGAGAATAGCAAAAAATTAGACAGTCAGTGATTAAACCTCTGCTGCTGAAGACGGACCGTTATAACGCGGTACCTCGAACTCCAGTTAGACCAGCGTCGAGTCTGTGAATCTCAGCTCGACCTTGCGAGGGAACCTTCGGGATGAACTGTCGATGATTCAATGACATTGCTAGCATGCGGTTCACGGGCAAGATAGGATAGTGTGCGAGGAGCTCGAGATGAAAGTGGAGAACTAAGCCTGGGAGACCGGAAGCTTATCAGCAACTATTTGTCTTTGGTGAACAACATTCACGGATGTAAGCGAGGCCAAGCAAAAGGCGCCGATTGATCCCGCAGAGCCCAGGCACCCCATCTTAACCCAGTTCTCATCCTGCACGAGTCCTCCACTTCTCTCTAGAGCCTGGGATGTATAGGCGGCCGGCCCAAATTTCCTGGGATTCTTGATGTTGACCCAATCTTGACCAAGAGTTAAGGGTCATTGAAGAATTGTCGCATGCAGTGGTCACCAGCACAGTTTTTCCGTCTTCGGCGACCTTCAGAAGCAGCCCTCGTCCATTGCAGGGGGGGGCATGACCTCCCTTCTCATACTTCTATTGACTTTCATGCCTCGAGGACAGCACCCGTACGATCTCTGCTCCCTGGACCGAGGAAAATACCGCCTACCGCCCCTCCGCATCTGGTATTTAATCCGAACCCTTGACGATCCCATATGATGCAGTAAATCCGCTCCGTCTTCTCTTCTGTGTATCCCCGAAGCTAGAATCTATATAATGGGCATATACAATTTACCAGATGCAAAGCGAAGTCTGGAAGCCTGATCTCCCAAACACGATGCTCGCTTTCGCTAATCTGGTACTCTTGGCTAGCCTCTCTACGCTCTTCACGGTAGTTCAGGCTATCCAATACCGTGGAGCCGACTTTTCTTCTCTCATCAATCTCGAGAACCAAGGGATACGATACAAGGTCAACGGTACAACGCAACCGCTCGAGACCATTTTGCGGAATCATGGTTGCAACCTTGCCCGTATCAGAATCTGGACCAGCAACAGGGACTCGGAATATAGCTTGAACCACGGCCTAGCCTTGGCAAGGCGTGCTGCAGCCGCTGGGATGGACCTCTATATTGACTTGCACTACAGTGACACTTGTGAGTACTCGTCGACCTTCGATACATAGGTTGCGTGCTAATTCATGCGTGATAAAGGGGCCGATCCGGGGAAGCAAGGCATTCCGTCTGCTTGGCCTAAGGACCTCAGCGGTCTGAACACTCAGATTTACACGTAAGCCGCTTCGATCTGTAGCACCTCGTCTATTTCCTCAGCCGTGTTTCACAGGTACACCCGCGATGTGGTTCTCGCTTTCCAAAACCAGAACACCCCCATCAAATACATTGAGGTTCGAGTTCTTCCCTCCAGTCTCTGAATCCAACTCACTTTCGTTTTTTCTCTTCACAATTGTACACAGCTGGGTAACGAGATCAACAGCGGAATGCTCTGGCCCGTCGGACGTATCAACAACAACAACTTCGGCCCCGTCTCTGAACTCTTACATTCTGCCGCAGCCGGTGTGCGCGCAGCCTCGTCTTCTGTCAAGACGATGGTCCACCTCGCAAACGGCTGGAACTACAATACTATGAATTGGTTCTTCAGCGGGGTCTACATGCCAGGCAAGTTGACGACTTCAGACGTGGATGTTCTCGCCTTCTCCTTGTACCCATTCTATGGTACCGGAGCGACCCTGGATGCTCTCAGGTCCAGTCTAACCAATCTGGCCAACCAGTACGGAAAGGTATGTTTCAAGATATATATTGATTCTCTGTGGTTGAGCCGTCGGCGCGCTGACTGGTAATATAGGAAATCATGCTCGTCGAGACCAACTGGCCCGCGTCGTGCTCCGGCGTCTCTCTGAGTGACAAGTCCATCCCTATCTCACCAGCTGGTCAGCTCACTTGGTTCAACAACGCCAAAAACATCGTTCAGAACCTTCCCAATGGACGTGGAACTGGTATCGTTTATTGGGAGCCCGGTTGGATCGGTAATGCCGGTTTGGGTTCTGCGTGCGCGGTAAGTACAAACCGAGTCTCGAATTGCGGCAGCAACCCTGATTTGTAATTTCAAGGACAACCTTCTCGTTGATGGTTCTGGGAATG
Organism: Candolleomyces eurysporus; assembly: GCA_027579435.1. Lineage (NCBI taxonomy): Eukaryota > Fungi > Basidiomycota > Agaricomycetes > Agaricales > Psathyrellaceae > Candolleomyces > Candolleomyces eurysporus. Next base: position 88,378 of record JANBPK010001189.1, read on the forward strand.
TGCGGTACCCAAGTATCAATATGTTTGCAAACTGAAAGCGTTTTCTTTCTGGTCGATCATGTAAAGTGTATTTTTGTGATCTTTTTTGGACTTAACGAGAGATACCATATTCGTCACGCCCGTGCATCTCCCACCAATGGTGATTGCCTGCTGAAGTATCACTCGAAGGCCACACGCTTCTATCACCGCCACCACCACCACCGGCGGGCTATGAACAGAGTCGGATTCCCCGGATCGGGTAGACATTCATCGGAGATACGGGGACCCTGGCGGGAGGCGGTCAAGCTCGAATGCAATCTGCAGGCTAAGATTGTTCGGTATACAGATCTCAATACCTAATACTTGGCGATACAGTACATGGGCTTTGTTCTGGCAGAAAAAAAAATGGCGAATCTCGTTGCCTGCAGTCATGCCTCCAACTCAACGATCACACCTTGCTTTCAGCGGCCATGTCTCCGGATCCCTTCCGCACAATCGGCTAGATTTCTAAACTCTATTGGCGTCGACCCTGCAGTACGGACCACCCTCGGTCCCAATCAACGGAGAACCAGTCATGTTCGCGGAGAGAGCTTCGACTGGAGTTTGGAGCCTTCCTCGCCTGAGAGTATTGGAAAATCGATGATCTGGCCCGATGCTTGCCTTCATAGATTGCAAGGAGATCTTCCCTGGAGGAGATAGAATGAAGTCACCACTGCAAGAACGATGGTGAAAACTTGTTCCGACTGTCATCGAAGTCTTTGAGGGTGGTTTCTTCCCCGATATGTCCGGACTCCGATCTCATTTCAAGGCGTAGACTCGGACTTTGGTGGAGTCTTTATCTGGCAGGAGGGGCATCTTCTAAGGTTGATGACACAAAGCGGTGAACTGAGCATTGCGAGGAGATGATCGCGGCCATTGGGAAGCAGTTCGGGTCGTGATGGCCTCCCGCTGAGAAATGGCAGGCGTTGCAACAGCTGAACAAATTTCTGGTCGACCCTGCGATTCTTCGTGGTGTATTTGGTAANTTTTTTTTTGCATCTCTGAACGTTGAACTTCCTGCTGATATTAGGTTGCCCCACCATGGAGTGCAGGAGCCAGGAGTCGCATCATAAAACGGTCAGTGGACGGATGACGTCAGGGTTTTGGCAAGATGTTTTAAAAGACTCGTTCAGAGCCGGCATTTGAATTCAACGATTATCATTATCTACGCAAACCTCTCTTACATAAAACGCCAATATCCACAATCATGCAGGAAGTATATAGCAAAGGGGTCGGCAAGCGGGGTACCACCATGGTGAGGGTTTCTTGCGGCTCGTAGTAATCGGACTTCGGCTCATTGGTGTCCGCGACAGGCAGTTACCTGTGTAGGAGCTGTCGGAGCTACCTTGGGGGCGATGTACTACATGAATCGAGACGTTCAGAGAAACGAGCGTGCCGTGTCACCGTATGGTGCGTGTCGGAGCTAGACTTTTGTCGTGATCAGGAAAACTCACATACCTCGGCATTAGCAACGCAAGGCCAAGGGCTTGGTGGGACTGACAAAGCCATGACTTCGTCCGATGTCGCCGCTGCAATCTCGTCCTCGAGAGCTCCAGGTCCTGACAGACTCCGAGGAGCAGTGCCGAGGAATCAAGAAAACTCATAACGGGAACGGGAGAACAAGACACTGTATCATTGTAGTAATTAGACGAAATTCAAGTGGCACTTTGAAGGGTGGCCGATAGTAATATCTTCAAATGCGGAAGAAAATGCTCTAGATTCAGGTAAGTACTCTTTGTATGGAGAAAGAGGCCCAAGGCCGGTATCCAGACCACGTTGACGAGGCGAGGGTCGTGGTGGCCTCTGGGTCGCTTTGCCCCTATCCAGTTCCGCCGGCTATAGCTGTGGGAAAATGTGATGGAGGCGAGTGCCGGGCCGGAGCCATGACGGAAGGCAGCTCTTTGGACTTTTGCAGCACCCTAGAAAGCCTCCAGGACCTCGCGATTATCACTATCTGTCCATGCTGTCACTCCAACTCTATAGGCGTTTGCGGAGGATCCGGCCTGGGGGTCATCAAACAAATAAAAGCATCGCCAAACCAGGGCAATGCTCCTAGCGTCGTGCCCAACGCATGTTTGCTCAAGCCTTCTTCGTTCCTCTTTGACTTTTTCCAATGTCTTCCTCGAGAAGTGCGGACGCAGCCATTTTAANCCCCCTATCCGCCTGGAATCAGCTCAGGAAGAAGTGCCAACGCTGTCCCCGAAGGCTCTGAACTGTCAAGACAGAGCAGGAGCCGAAAGGGAGCTAAACCTCGACCAAGAAATGACAGAAGCTCTCGGCCGGAGGAAGAAAGGTTTAATGTCGGCCCAATAAACCCTCGAAATACGAGCGGCGCTCGTAGTACTCGTAGGCACACGCGTAACGGTCGCCAGGACCGTCCTGTGTTCCCCGATTTGAACGATGGTGAGTGAGATACTAGCCTTCGCTGGGCGCCTCCGAACAAGCTGACAGTCGTCCCAGGCGTTCCAAATTACCCTCCTCCAACGTTCCAGGAGGCTATATCTACGCAGGGACTGTCCATCTGCCCGAGCACCTTGACCTTGGTGTCGTCTGTGGCATCCCCCACCGGCACCCTCTTGCCACACAACATGCCATCGATCCCCCAGCCATCAGTCGCCACATCGCGGTGGACGCCTAGCACTACGGAGGTGAATAATACGGACCCAGAGTCCAATTCGGACTCCGACGATTCGTTACAAATAATCGACAGAGGGTCGGCACCACCAGACCATGGTCTGCCTACGGGGACGGACCTCGACACGAGGGTTAGAGAGGATTGGCGCCATCGACGTGGAGTGGAATTTCCTAGTCCCACCGGCAACGCCCCTGGTGATCCATTGCAGAAAGTGTCCTCGCGTCCGGATACTCGTGGAAGAAGTCAACAGCGTCCCACCCTGGATCTTGCAGCGATTCTTGACAACCCCGAAACGCTCAGGAGCCCTACCATTGCCTCCCCAAAACGTCGCTTCTTGTCTCTCTCACCTTTACGGACGATATTTCCTTCCAGAACGCCGCAAAGTGGAGATCGCCCGCAAACTGCTCACCCCACTCCTGGGACATCACCCTACATGCAGTCGCCCAAGGGCTCGACTTTCTTCAGGAGTACTACTTCCCTTGCCACCACCTCGTTTCTCCGCCTTCCTTTAACCTCCTCTTCTCATAACAGTAAATCTGAGAAACGCCGGTTTTTCTCCTCTAAATCAAAGGAAAAGCACCCGACAACACAGTCACCACCAGAGGCTTTAGAGGCTTGGGAAGAACTGTCAGTCGACGATGCTGCTGACGAAACCCCGACCAGCCTCTTGTCCGTCGTAGAGTCGGCCTGTAGCTGCGCTTCCTCTTCGGTTGTAACCAGCGCCTNCCCCGACTAGGAGCGTCAGCTTCACGTATGGTGCACAGGTGCCAGATGCATTCCGTTCCTTGCATGCCTCGCTCCCCGCACCTGCCGCGCCACAACCCCATACAACTACGCCTGCACCCCCGGCCTCTCCCCCTCCCCCGGCTCACCCACGTNCAAGAGCATACGGCTTCTGACGTTCATCCTCTATCTCTCCTCGATCGCAAAACCCCCTTTATTCAGCGTCCCGTTAGGCGTTCTCCCGCTCCGACGCCACCCCGAATTCAAGTCCCTATTCCTGTCCCCCTTGNAACCAGTCTTGACCACAGTTCGTACAAGACTACCCCAGAACCAACCCCCAGCTGCTCCTCCTCCTTCCCTTGCAGTCCCACCTCAGCCGGTTCTCCCCAGAAACATCGCCGTTACTCAAGTCACCCGTCCTTCCCCTCTCAGCCAAGAATCCTTTTCACCCGCTGAAACAGAGGTAGCAACAACGGACCCCTCGTTCTGGAAGGCTGTTGAGACCCCTTTGCCTTCTACTCCTGTCCTTTCATCTTTTCCAACCTCCAATGGCTCACCGACGACTCCTAACGCCGTGGTTCCCCACGCCGCCCAGGCCCCTGTTGCTCAGCCGGCCCGCCCGGATAATAAGTCCGTGGAGTGCGGAGTTTCAAATTGGGAGCGTCCTCCTTTGCTCGAGCAGCCACCAGTCTTTTCCAGGGCCCCATCGCCATTCGTCGAGGAGCCAATTACTCCCACTCGGCACCACTACCCAGGGCGACCACTGCCACGAACACCGGGTTATTCTAGGGCCCACATTGATTCCACCTTTGCACCCAACGAGGAGTTCGAGTCCACTTTTATTCCTGCATTGACCACTTGCCCTGAAGGGTTGCTCATCGACCTCGAAGACGATAAGGAACCTGGCGAAGAGGAGGGTGAAGATATATCCACCACCTTCACCGACGATCTGGTGGACCTATCTCCCGCTTCTGAGTCAACAGTGACCCCCAACGTATTTTGCCCAACGCCCCTTTCTACGACGCTCGAATCTCTGACATTCATGCCGGCATCATCATCTACACCACCCCCACAAATTCGTGCGGACTCTAATAGTCCTGGTACGAACGCGTCTGGATACTCCAATCTCACAGATCTCGATCTGTTCGTCTCCCAGCTCATCAGCGACGACCAGCGGCTTCGTGATGGTACTCATTATGACGTGAGTTCTTCCTCCGTCCCTTCCACCCCTGGGTTCAAAGTAGCGCAAGGAGGAGTTGGGGAGGTTGACGGAGGGGTATCTAGAAGGAAGCACCAATCACTGAACGTTTTGCCAATCGAAGGCTCTGCTTTTGGTAGCGGAATTCGTTGGCCCCGCGAACCCTCCCCATCTAGGATATCCTGGCGGAAGCCCATTAGCGCAGACCTCACGGCCAGAGGGTCGGAGAACGGCGGCAGCAACAATAACCCCTCTATCGTTAGCAGCGTCCCAAGCCGGGTCATCCTCGACAACCACCCCCGCCAGCTCCAGTGGCAATATCTCCCTGCTAGGGTGCATTGAGCTTGTAAGACGACGGGTTACAGACGATGGTCGAGTGAAGGTGAAGTTGACATTGTGTGGGGCGAATGTGGATCGTTGTGGAATATGTCTTGCGCAGTTCAAAGCCGGGCAGATGGCTGGGTTGACGTCGCTCTGCCAGCACGCTTTCCATGACAGGTGCATGCAAAGCTGGTTGGCGAGGAGTAGGACGTGCCCGTTGTGCAGGTTACCTTTGGATTAGGACAGTTGATGATGACGATGATCTATTTTTCTTCTACTTGTTATATGGATCGGGTTCAGGCCTCCTCCCTTCTTCCTTCTTCTTTTGCTTCGGGAGTTCGTCGGGACGTTCATCTCTTCTTTACGAGCGTGCTGTTGTTGCTATTCTGTTTCATTTCATGGACTCAACAGAAAGTTTGCTGTCACCGTTTGTGCATATMCTTTTTTTTCTTTTTTCTTTTTTTTTTTTTTAGTTTGTCTATGTCCACTTGGAGCCTCGGATCCCTGATTTATCACATCCCTTCACCACCCTCTCCCCTCCACACATTCCTCGAAACGAATATCGAGTCATCGTCCTCCACTTCGCTGACAGCCCAACGAATCCGCTTTGTAGTTGATGCATGGCATTGTACTATCCCATATGATGTACTAGCATAGGCACGCATATCGACGCACACTTCGTCGACTCAATAGTGTCAATTATGATTCTTCCATACTGTCCTCTATGTTGAATAAAAATTCAAAAAAAAAAAAGGCATGAGCGTGGTTCGAACACTTGATCTCGGTCGTTGCGTCGCCTTGTCTCGGGAGCACTTCCCCTGCCTTCTCTCTTCCTCTCTTCGACGACTTGCAAGGGAGGCAAGGCACAAGTTTCGCGTTATTTGAAAATTTCAAGTACGTTTACTCTCGAACTTGCAGTCGTTTGCAAAATAACATGCGCTCTCTTTCGTCTTCTGACAGCTTGATGCGACCAAATGTCACATTTCCCAGTGCTCAACGATTTCAGCAATCAACTATTCCGAGCCATTGAATCAAGCCGGTATTTAACGCTCTTTCGCAAGAAAACGGCGCACGTTATTTTGCAAATGACTGTAAGGGATTAGGCCTGAGGTTCAAAACTAAATATCGAATGCCATCTAAAGGCTGAACCCAGAACCCACGCTCGCGGCTCGCGAAGTCGGGTCCTTTCACCCCGCGCAATGATAAGGATACAAGGTTCCCAGCATGGTTCTCAGCACAGCCATTTGACCGTAAGGATTGGCCTTTCGGAATGGTAGCTAAGTGATGGCCCTGCCAATGGGGCTTAGGCGCCTTCTAACCTCAACGGTGAGGTCCTGAGCCCGTCCTCGTCTTTACGCGCAGCATCTTCCATCTCTCACTCAGAATCATGGCAAAGAAAGGCACAGACGAGTCCACGACGTTGTTTGCAGGTGCCCACCACCAATCCTTCCAGGGTGCAGACTTCAGGACTGCGGGAAACGACATTTACATGCCCACGTTCAATGTCAATTTCAATGCACCTGGTCTCTTGGTCGCCCCCAGCTCTCCTAGTCCCAAGTCGGCTCCAGCTCCGAGCACTCCCAAATTCAGGAAACGCGTCAGTCTCAGTCGTGCCGTCCAACAGGTGTCCAGATTCTTCCGGTCTTCTAAGAGCCAAGATCCTCAGTCGCATCCGTCTCCATCAGCCTTGACCTCGAATTTCGAGGAGATGAGGCAGATGCTCGAGGCCGTGCCTACCCACCAGGGCCAAAGCTCGACGAGTGGCAATACAGGCGTCCAAGATACCGCGTCTGATGACCAGCCTTCCGAGCGGTCCAGTGAGGATTTCAATGTGGTGCGTCTTACCACTTGGCTCTACGGCCTTTCTCATGTTGATTGCCGGTAATTAGACCTCCCTGGACGATATGGATTTAATATCAACGCAATTTCAAGATATTTCCAAGGCGGAGATTTATATCCGCAGTATGTTGCCATCGAGGAGAGGCTTACCGTGTTGGCACCCCCGACCTAGAGGACCGTATGTCGGTGAAGAGGGTGTTGTACCGGGTGATGTGGGGACGTTCAGCGCTGCAGATGGATTTAAGAAGATATTTAACCTCTGGGAAGACGAGTGTGTACGAAGATCTGACTTGTCATACGAGCCTCCCGCCAAAGAAGTCATGCTTCATCGAGAAGAGCTCGCAGAAGGAGATACCATTGTTGACGGTACCTCGTCGAAGGTATACAGAACGGAGGATGGGAGGTGCGTGTTGTTTCTTTCTCTAACCGAGATTGTTTGCTGAGCCCTCCTAAAGGTCCGTTACATTGTTCGAGTTCACTTGCCAATCACAGCAAGGTGCCATACTCGCCTGTACCTCTTCGGCAGACTTGGAAGAGCTCGTGGACATAACGTCTCTTCGAGATTTCATAGTACAGCATGCAGGGCAGCTATACCGACATGCGAATGCCATTCGACGCGTGGCAGATGAAGACTCTTTGTACATAATATCAGGATGCATCAAGTCCGACAGCTGGGGTGTTGCAGCGTATACGAACGTGATGCCAGCACCGCACGACGTTCTCAGGCTTGTCAAGTCAGGAGCTCAAAGCCATACAGCACAAATCGCATCGTATACTTGGACAGACCGAGGGACTGCGGAGGCTCGTTTTGGCTTGACTTCTACGGCAAGGTGTCCAGGTGTTCACAAAGGGAAGGACCAGTGTCTTTTCCTTCGGGGATTCAAGCTGGCCTTTTCCCAGAGCTTCCGTTCTCGATTGAAGGACCCGTCCTTCAGGCTACCCGGCGGCTCCGGGTCGAAGGACATGGGGCCAAGTCCAAACTCGGCTCCTGATGAAGCCCACCAGAAACCAGAATCACGAGGTGGCGGCGACACTGGGGGATCGAAAGGCAACCAATCTGGCTCCGCCGGGGCTTCCTCTCCGAATTCATTTTACGGAGGTCAGAATCACATATTGACCGGTGAGATAAGGGTCGACAGCTTCCCTCCTTCATCAGAGAGAGTACGTTTCTCATATACATACACCTGGCAACGCACATATCCTCATGATCTTCACTTAGACAATTCATCCCTGCGACAAGATCACTGACTCCCTGCTAAAACTGGTGGGTTCAGTACCTATGCGGCGACTGCTCAGTCTGGCTGATGCGATTATAGACTGGCGCAGATTGTGCCTTGAGTCATGACAATGATTGGAGATTCAATCTTAAATTCGTATCATTAGATGGTACGTGCTCGATATTTTTGAAAGTGCATTGATTCGATCTCTGAGCGTGCCTCTTTGTCTTTCAACAGAAGATTCATGTACCGATTTTATTCGATCCAAAGCGATTTCTGCTCGCAACGGTCAGTCATCAAGTTCCCGTCATCTGTTGAAATATATTATTGAGGTGAATTCGACGAGGGTAGGGGTAGCATACTTGATACCTGAAGACGAGCTCTCGATGCAAAGCTCAGCCAGCCCAGGCAGCCGCACACTCAACAAGAAAGACATTCAGTCCAATACTCCTGTGCAGGACTTCGCCTCCACGTCACCCCGAAGCTCTGTTTTACAAAGAGACTATGAAAGGTCTCAATCAACAGAGCCCACCACGTCCAGCACACGGCTTCTTTCAAAGTTTATAGGCAAGCATAATGCACGACGTCGCCCAAGGGAAGATGACGATGCTTTTCCGGAGCCGTGGCTCACTCTAACACCGCATGATGAGGCGAGGGAAAAGGAGCGTAACGACGAAATAAACAAGGAAATCGTGCGAGAGCGTAGTACCATCAAGCATAGAGACCGGAGGACATTCAGGTTGTTACTAGTAGGTTCGTCCAACTCCTCCGGCTCACGCTGTCCATTTTTGCTCACATTCAGAAGGCCAAAGCGAGAGCGGTAAGACTACAACGTTGAAGAGTACGTTCGCCCATCTGCTATCTTCGTTCCGGGCATTCATCTCAGGGTTGATATCCCTACACAGACTACCAACTTAGCTTTGGAAAACAAGAATGGGAACAAGAGCGAGCCGCGTGGCGTCCAGTCATTTTCTTGAATCTCGTTCGCAATGTCAACATCGTCCTTGGACACCTCAAGGCTGAAATGTCCAGCGAGAGCTCGACACCTCAAACCTCGGGCCACTTACCTCTCGGTTTCACTGATAAACACCGTCGACTCGTCTCAAACTTAGCCAAGCTCTCTGAAATGCAGCACGACTTGGAGCTTCAGCTAGGCGCCAAACCCGAACTCAAAACCCATAACAGAAGAGTGGATCCTTTGGATCCTGAACACTATGAAGACAGTGTTGATCGAGGTGTCCCAGAATTATCCTTGTATTCATCCAAGGGTTGGAGATCTGTTCTGGAAAAGGTCAAGGCGAGACAAACAGAGGGGGATCAACGTCTGGAAGAGGAGGAAGGTAACGTTGCCATGTCACTTGAGTCAGTGAAAGACGACATCAAGAAGCTATGGGACGATTCCGTCGTGCAAGAAGTCCTGTCCAGGAGGAGAGTGCGTCTGGAAGAGATGCCAGGGTTGTATGGATTGTTTTTGCATATATTATCATCTCCGATGTGCTAACAAGAGTTACAGCTTCATCATGGACGCCGGCAGAATTGCATCGCGTGACTATCAACCAACGGATGATGATGTCCTCAGGGCTCGCCTCCGAACCATTGGCGTCCAGGAGCACAAATTTACCTCAGGACGTGGTATGTCTTTTGTGGTTAGATTTCCCGCATAACTGAGTCCTCGTTTTCAGCAGGGATAAACCAGGGCTATCAATGGCACTTGTACGATGTTGGAGGCGCGAAGAGTGATGTACGTCGGCTAATTACCTCTAGGGGCGCATGCTAATCACTCCTATTTGGTAGAGGGCGGCCTGGGTTCCTTACTTCGACAACGGTAAGTGTCGTTAACGATACCTTATATCGATTGAGCGACGCAACCCTCCATCTAGTGGACGCTTTGATCTTCTTGGCGTGAGTTGAATTGGTTCTCTGTTTGGGTACGACTTGATGACCCCCTTCATGCATTGCTCTCTCAGCCCTAGTGAGTGACTATCTCATTAAAACATCACTTGCGTTCACGTACTTTCAGTCTCGGCATTCGACGAGAGTTTAACCGAGGATCCCCGAGTGAATAGAATGGAAGACAGCTGCCTCCTCTGGAAGTCAATCTGTTCCAGTCACCTGCTCGCTCGTACACAAATCATTTTGTGTAAGCTTGATTTTAGTATACACCATTCCGCGGATTAACGCATTCGACCAGTTTTGAACAAGGCTGACCTTCTAGAAGCGAAGCTTCAACGAGGCGTTCGGATTCGTGACTCAATTTCTAGCTTTGGGGACCGGAACAACGATTTGGAAACAGCGACCACCTGTGCGTAGAATTACGCTCTCGATTTTCGGGTGTTAGCAACGGCAATGCTTATATTCGTCACACAGATTTCCGCCAGCATTTTGCTAAGGTCGCCAAACAATGCTCGCCTGTTCCAAGGAAGTTCTATATTCATGTAACATCAGTTATTGTGCGCCCTCGCTACTCATTCGCATAGTTGGCCGTCTTACTGATTCTAATCCAGGATACTAAATCTACAGGACTTATCCTACAATCCGGTGCGCTTTCACTTTTTAATCGTCTTCTGCGCCGTTAGCTAATGCATGTTGGTGAACTGGCTCGGTTGTTTGCACCCCATAGTCGAAGGTTCAATCTTGCGAGAGAACCTAGCATCGTCGAGCCTCATATGAATTTGAGGGGGGATGATGATTCCCAGGCCGTATATACTACTTTATGTTTAGATGAGACGATGAAGATCAATTATTTTGACTTCTGCATGATTCAACAATGGCAAATCAGAATACATTTTGGAATTTACGCAACTATGTACTTTTTAACGTTGCTACCTTCCACTGACTACGAGGTTGTTGTATCTCGGGGATAGTTTCTGGTAGGTAGTGCCAGCCAGTGCTGGAGGAGTGAACACCATCTTGTCAACGCCGCTTGTTGTATACGGGCTGAAGGCCTGTACGAACGCGATTGTTGGTTCTCGGCGAAATCAGACACGAACTCGCCCAGGGATTGCTCGATTTCCCTCCCTTTGCCTTCCAGGTGAAGTTTTGGATAGTTTGGTAGCGAGCAGGCGGTGTGAGATGCTGGTTCTCCTTGGATGACATGGATTTGATATCAATGCAATCTCAAGACATATCCAAGGCGGAGATTTACATTCGCAGCATGCTGCCAGCGAGAAAGGGCTTACCATGTTGGCACCCCCGGCCTAGAGGGCCATTTGTCGGTGAGAAGGGAGTCGTACCGGGTGATGTGGGGACCTTTAGCGCGGCAGCTGGATTCAACAAGATGTTTAGCCTCTGGGAAGACGTGCGGATACGAAAATTAGTGGGTCCTGACATGGTATACCAGCCTCCCCCTAAAGAGGTCATTCTCTATAGAGAAGAACTCGCGGAAGGAGATACAATTGTCGACGGGGCATCGTCGAAAGTATAAAGAACGCCGGATGGAAGGTGCGGTGCTCATTTATTCTTCTCCTGTTGAGACTGTCTATTGAGCCTTCTCCAAGGTCGGCTACACTGTTCGAGTTCACTTGCCAAACACAGCAAGGCGCCATACTTGCCTATACCTCGTCGGCGGACCTGGAAGAACTCGTTGACACAGCTTCTCTTCGAGAATTTATAGTACAGCATGCCGGGCTGCTATACCGACATGCGAATGGCATTCGACGCGTAGCAGATGAAGACTCTTTATACATAATATCAGGATGCATCAAGTCCGACAACTGGGGTGTAGCAGCATATGCGAATGTGATGCCAGCACCTCACGACGTTCTTAGGCTTGTCAAGTCGGAAGCTCCAAACCATGCAGCACAAATTGCGTTGTATAATTGGACGGACCGAAGAACCGCAGAAGCTTATTTATGCAAGAACCAGGTCGTCCGCCCGGACCGAACGCAGGAGCTCGCTCGTTCCGAACCAACTCTGAGGATAAGTTATGTCGATTTCGTATCTCAAAATGGCGGATAAGCGCATATACTGTCCGGACAGGCAACGGGATGTAGTGCGTTACGTTTCGCACACTGAGGAAATCCCTACAGTCCGCTACAGTATGTAAAGATTGATATTCACGCAACTTCGATCTTCCACTTGTTACTGACTCCTACTCAAATTTCAAAGCTTGACAGAATACGTCCGCTCCTGTGTTGTAGGAAGATGGGCAGCAGAGCTGGCACAGCCAAGCTGTCACATGGGTTCGGGCCCTAATTTCACGCATAACATCCCACAAGTTCCAGAACAGCCCCTACCTTTCCTCTCAACTTCCGATAGTATGGCCAAAGAGTCTCCCGCGACATCCACAGCGATGTTCTCGGGTGCTCATCACCAATCCTTCCAGGGAGCAGACTTCAGAACCGCAGGCAACGATATTTACATGCCAACCGTCAACGTTAGCTTCAATGCCCCAGTTCTCGCCCCTGCTGCTGGGCCCAGCTCCAACTCGCTATCAGAACGATTAACTCCCAAACAACGTCGCAATCGTTTTGTCCAGCAGGTTTCCAGATTCTTTCGATCTGCTGAGGCTGGAGATGCACTTTCACATCATCCGGCTCAGCACCCGGGGCGGGTAGAGCAGGCAGCTAATGACGCAACTTTTTCACCTCGGCAAAATGTGACGCCAGATCCAGTCGATGTCGCTGAAGAGAACTGCAAGTCACCGAATGAAGGCAAGGAACCTGAGGATGACTTCATCGTGGTATGTTTTCTACTATAGCACTCGGTAACTGACGCCTAAGCGTAGTGCAATGGTCGCCATCAACAGTCAGCATTGGATGACCTGGATTTGCATTCGATGCAAGCCCAAGTGGTCACGAACGCGGAAATATACGTTCGCAACATGCTATGTGCCAGAGCGGGCTTAGCATGCTGGAGTCCTCGCCCTCGCAAACCGTTCACTGGTGAAAGAGGGGTCGTTCCAGGCGATGTGGGAACATACGATTTGACTGACGGCTTCAAGACCATTTTTAATATCTGGCGAGACGAAGCCTTGCTGAAAAGGATGAACCCTGGTATGCAATCATGCAAACTACCGCCAAACGATACCACCTTCCACTTGGACGAACTCAAAGAGGGAGCCACAATTGTTAGCGGAACTTCTTCCAATGTTCATGAATCACAAGATGGGCGGTATGTTGAGATTCATTCATATCATACCGGGCACGGACTAACATAAGCAAAAGGATCACATCCTTCGAATTTCATTGTACGTCTGAACAAGGTGCTGTGCTCGCATGCACCTCTTCTGCAGATCTAGAAGAACTAGTTCGCCCTGTCGCCCTTCGCAACTTCTTGGTTCAATATGCAGGCATCATCTACCAGTATGCAAATGCCGTTCGCGGAGTCGCCGATGAAGATTCGCTCTACATCGTTTCAGGGTGTATCAAGAGCGACAGTTGGGCCTTGGCAGCCTACAAAGATCCGGCCCAAGCGCCGCACGACGTTCTTAAACTCATCAGGAAAACAACTGAAAATCTTGTCGATCAGATTCCAACATACATGTGGACCCTTCGAGGAACGGCGGAAGCACGATCTGACTCAACATCTACACCAATGACTTCCGAGCGTCACCAAAGAAAGGATCAGTGCCTTTTTCTCCGTGGTTTCAAGTTGTGCCTTTCCAAAGATTTTCGTCTTCGTTTGAAGGATTCACCACTCGAGTTCGATCATGATTCCGACTCGAGAGATGCAGCTAGCCCCAATCCCGAAGACCCCGATACACCGCAAGGTGGTCACGGTCAGGGCCGAAGCAATGGCACGAACTCAAAGAGAAACGAGAGGCAAGGAAGCGGAACTTCTTCAGCAAACCCTCCACCGTCCAGCAGCAGGAACCTTTCGTCGGAGACTACTGGGTTGCAAATATATTCTTTCCCTCCTTCCTCGGAAAAGGTGTGTCCCTGACTGCATTTTGGATGTTTATTGACTATGATTCTAGATGATCCATCCTTGTGATAAAATCACAGGCTTATTGCTGGAGATGGCGAGTCACGGATAAACTCATGCGAACTTTATTTGACGTGCTGTTCATCTAATTTAGACCGGCGCAGATTGTGCATTGAGCCACGACGATGATTGGAGACTTGGTTCCGACAGCGTCTCTTCGTGGGATGGTAAGTGCACCTTTAGTAGTGGCGACCTTCATACACTACTCATCATTGCACAGATGATTCGTGTATCGACCTACTTCAAACCAAAGTGATATGTGCCCGCGGTGGTGAGCATTGGCAGTACGATTTGTAACTCGTCGTGGTTGGTTGACACAACGTCCGATAGGAGTGACTTACCTGCTGTCTAGAGACGAACAAATAGCACAATCTTCCGAAGCCGTCTCACAAACTGAGCCCCTGGGTCTCCCTAGCATTAGTCCAGTACACCCCTCGCCAGTGCAACCGTTGTCGACCTCGCAGTACCGCCCAGCGACGCCGTCCTCGCCGAACCCCCACCCATCATCTAGCACATCTCAAAGGGAACAAAAAACGTCGCACGGCGTCGTCTTGGGCTCCCCAAATGCTCGTGAGCAAGTTAATAGTCAACCTGGTCCAGAGGCCCCGCTTTACCCGGACGTCTATGCCCACCCTGCTGCAGTAGCCTATGCAGCTGCACATCCACGCCGCCCTATTCCGAAATTTGGCCCGTACCTTATGTTACAAACACTCGGGGAGGGTGAATTCGGGAGAGTCAAGCTCGGTCTTCACAGCCAATGGGGAGAAGAAGTTGCCATCAAACTCATCCGGCGTGGAAATAGCACCACCGACATGTCCAAGGTTGAGAGGGAAATCGAAGTTCTTCGCGTACGTCACGCTATTCTAAATTTCTGCCTTATGCTAATCCTGCGACCAGTCCTTAAAACACCCCAATATCGTCCGCCTCTATGACGTAATTGAAACGGACAAGTATATCGGCGTTGTCCAGGAATACGCATCCGGAGGAGAACTCTTCGACCACATCCTGGCCCATCGTTATCTTTCCGAAAAACACGCAACGAAGCTGTTCTCTCAACTCATCTCCGGTGTTTGGTACATACACCAGAGGAAAATTATCCATCGCGACCTGAGGCTGGAGAATTTGCTCCTCGACCGTCACAGGAATGTGATAATTACCGGTTTTGACTTCGCCAACAATTTTGGGCATCGTAAAGACGATCTTATGCAGACGTCATGCGGTAGTCCTTACTACGCCGCCCCAGAACTCGTCATCAGCGAAGGGCCTTACGTGGGGAGTGCAGTCGATATCTGGAGTTGCGGTGTCATTCTTTACAGCATGCTGGCAGGCTACCTTCCTTTTGACGATGACCCAGCAAACCCAGACGGAGACAACATCAACTTACTTTACAAATACATCATCAACACAGCTCTTTCCTTCCCCGCCTACGTTTCTGCAGAAGCGAGGGACCTTCTCAGCCTCATGCTGGTTCCCGATCCCACACGACGTGCCACTCTCGATACCGTCATGGACCATCCATGGCTGGCTGCATACCATGGAACTCCACGAACCGACGGCGTCCCAGCAGCTTTTGGCAAGAGCGTGGCACACCTGGAACAGATCGAATTTGAACAGCGTCAACAGAAACGCATGTCGTACAGGAAGCAAATCAACCCTACCACTGCCGTCACCAATTTCGCTGGGGCTCCCTCTCCTCGGGGCCAGAGCTTTCAACCGGAACCCTCCAGCTTCCAGCTACCTGATTCATTAAGCTCTCCACCGACCTATCATTCAGTCACGTCGCACGCGTCTCCTCCGTACGGCTTTTCGACCGAAGCGCATGAACTGTCCAGCATAACAGACCCCCTCTCATCCAAGGCGCAGGATGGAGTCGTGGAATCAAGTTTTGGGGCTTCGTCAACGGTCGTCTCCCCAACCCTGGGAAGGGTAACAAACAACCTTCTCGAGAGCGAATTCGCGCCAGACCAGACTGCAGATCCCATCTGGCTCATGGGTGTGCAACATCCTGGCTTCAAACAGCCGTCGGGATCGTCTCCCTCTCATATTGCCTCGACCACTTCTTCCATTGGAACTTCAGGTAACAGATCAAGTCTGGGATCCATCTGGCCCCAAGAGTTTTATAGCGACTTTGGCTCCCTCATTTGGTTGACATATCGGTCGAACTTTCCTTCACCACTCAAAGACGAAAAATTAGAAGATCTTCCGGACATTAAATCAGGCCAGTTCGATGGAGGGACGAAAATTCCTTCAACCAAGCCGCGATGGAAGTCCGGGGAGACCGGCTTGTCGAGCGATTCTGGGTTGGGATGCATGATCCGAACGGGTCAAAGCTTGCTCGCAAACGCTTTGATACATGTCCAGCTGGGCCGAGATTGGCGGAAACCGTCACATCCAGTCTTGACATCCAGATACGCCACTTATGTGCAAATCTTGACGTGGTTTTTGGACACGCCAGAGGCGCCGTTCAGCATCCATAGGATGGCGTTGGCGGGCAAGGAACTGGGAGTACCTGTAGGACAGTGGTTTGGACCAAGTGTAGCCGCGGGTGCGCTGAAAATGTTGGTTGACGACTACCCTCTAGCAGGTATTGGCATCGCCATTGCCGCTGGCCATGGGGTAGTTTACCAGACGGATGTCTATGCCGCATCGCATGCAAGCCCACTTGAGACAGGGTCAAACAAAAGCCCAAGAACATGGGGAGACAGGCCAGTGCTCGTGCTAATTGATACAAAGCTCGGGAGCTGGAATGTCAGCATCCGGCCAATCTGCGACACACTGAAAGCCCTTTTCACTTTCCCGCAATCAGTGGGCATTGCAAATGGACGACCCAGTAGCTCGTACCATTTTGTTGCAAGTCAGGCAGACGAATTATTCTACTTAGATCCACACTTCTCGAGGCCGTCAATTCCGTTGAGGCCACTTCAAATAACGGCCGGAGACGAAAGGAACAACTCAGTGGAGGTGGATTGGGATCGGGATCGTGGGATAGAGACGTTGGAGGCGGGACGGAGTGGGCAGGAAATACCGTTCAAGCAAGACGGAGAACAACCGACGAAATCGACAGGGTCCTCAGATTTACGCCACCAGTTCGGCCCTCATGAACTCGAGGAATCCACGTTGGATGCTGTGGAACTACACTATTGCACTGCGTATACCGCAGCAGAACTGCAAACCTTCCACTGCGACAGGGTTAGGAAAATGCCACTGTCTAAGCTGGATCCCAGTATGTTGATCGGCCTCCTGTGCAAGAACGAGGAGGACTGGATGGACGTGAAAAGGAGGGTTGCAGAACTCCCTAGTGCTATCTTCATGATTCAAGACGGGCCCTCTTCCTAGTCCGAGGACTCGAAAGGCAGTACGAATGTGAAATCGACTGATGATATCGATTCAGACGAGGCTGATTTAGCTGAGTCTGGGGATGACAAAGAAATGGAGTCGGGAAGGGAGGAGACAGGTGAAAGGTATCGGGATGAAGAGCCGGTGTATATGGTAAGGCTCCAAGTCAGAGGGCCAACTAATTCCGCGAGCGTCAAACCAGCAGTTTCAAATTAGCTCCGAGTCACGTGGTCAGATAACTTGTGTACAGTCTATGTTTACAGATTCTGTAGAAGCGTGTCCCTCAATTGCATGCATTATTCCTATTTTTCATCCACTGAGGCTGGACAAGGAACGCGGGGCTGAGCGCGCTGAACCCTTGTTGAAGAGGACGGGCTCGACAAACAATAACGCGGTCGCGTGACGTGATGGCAAAGACGCCGGTACTGTAACTATATGGCTCACTCCTCTTCTCATGGTTGTATGCATGCCAAGGAACCAACCAGTCACACATTACTCCAGTTATTCTCAAAACCCCCACCTTTCCCCCCNTAGTATTCAGGATGGTTGTGTGGGTCTATCAGCGGCGGCCATGTCCAGGATTTCATCTTTCAACAGTCTTCTCAGTACTACGAGCCCCAGCATTGACTGTCCTTCCATGTTCCATGTTGACTTTCGCGTCCAACAGTGGCAAATAAGTGCATGTAGTGCATTTTGATATTCACGCAACTGCTTAAACTGCTACCTTCCACTCGTTGCTGACAACTTCTCAAAGCTTGACGAGATACGTCCACTCCCGTGCCGTAGGAGGACAATAAGATGGGCGTCGCAGTTGGCACAGCCGAACTGTCACATGAATTCGGGCACCGATTTCAGAACTGCCCACAAGTTCGAACTATAACACCACCTTCCTCCCTCTCGACTTCCTCCATATTATGGCGAAAGAATCCCCCGTATCGTCCACGGCGATGTTCTCGGGGGCTCGTCAACTATCCTTCCGAGGAGCAGACTTCAGAACCGCAGGCAACGATATGCACATGCCAACCTTCAACGTCAACTTCAATGCCCCATTTCTCGCCCCTGCCGCTGGCCCCAGCTCCAGCTCACTATCGGAACGATCAACTCTCCAACAACGTCGCAGTCGTTTTATCCAGCAGGTGTCCAGATTCTTCCGATCTGCTGAGGCCAGAGATGCACTTTCACATGATTCCCAGCACTACATGCGGGTAGAACACGCAGCTAATGGTGCAACTTCTTCACCCCAGCAATATGTGACGCCAAATCCAGTCGGTGGTGTCGCTGAAGAGAACCGCAAGTCACCGAATGATGGCAAGGAACCTGAGGACGATTTCAGCGTGGTATGTTTTCTTCTCTAGCACTCGATAACCCACGGTTCAGCTTAGTGCATCGACAGTCAGCCTTGGATGACCTGGATTTGCATTCAATGCAAGCCCAAGTGGTCACGAACGCCGAGATATACGTTCGTAACATGCTTTGTGCCAGAGCGGGCTTAGCATGCTGGAGTCCTCGCCCTCGCAAACCATTCACTGGTGAAAGGGGGGTAGTTCCGGGCGATGTGGGAACGTACGATTTGACGGACGGCTTCAAGCCCATCTTTAATATCTGGAATGATTCGGAAGCTTTGCGAGAACGGATGGATACCTCCAGTGATACCCAATCATACAAACTACCACCCGGAGATACCACGTTCCACTTTGACGAACTCGAAGAGGGAGCTACGATCGTTAACGGAACATCCTCCAATGTTCATGAATCGCAAGACGGACAGTATGTCGAGAGTCATTTATATCAGTGTGCATAGACTAACTCAAGTAGATGCATCGCATCCTTCGAATTTCACTGCACCTCTGAACAAGGTGCTGTGCTCGCATGCACCTCTTCGGCAGACCTAGAAGAGCTGGATAACCCTATCGCTCTTCGCGATTTCTTGATCCAATATGCAGGCGTGATCTATCAGCATGCAAATGCCGTTCGCAGAGTCGCCGACGAAGACTCACTCTACATCGTCTCAGGCTGCATCAAAAGTGACAGTTGGGCCTTAGCTGCCTATAAAGATCTAGCACAAGCTCCGCACGACATTCTCAAACTCTCCAAGAAAACAGTGGGGAATCGTGGTGATCAGGTTCCAACATACAGGTGGACTCTTCGAGGGACGGCAGAAGCACGGTCTGGCTCGACAGCTACGCCAATGACTTCCGAGCGTCATCAAAGAAAGGACCAGTGCCTTTTTCTCCGCGGTTTCAAGCTGCGCCTTTCCAAAGATTTTCGTCTTCGTTTGAAGGATTCACCGCTCAAATTCGATCACGATTCCGATTCGAAAGATGCAGCTGGCCCCAATCCCGAAGGACCCGATACATCGCAAGGTGGTCACGGGCAGGGCCGAAGCAATGGTGTAAACTCAAAGAGGAACCAGAGTCAAGGAAGCGGAGCTTCTTCAACAAACCCACCGTCCAGCAGCAGGGACCTTTCTTTGGAGACCGGCGTACAAATATATTCCTTTCCTCCTTTCTCGGAAAAGGTGTGGTCCGTGATTGCATTCTGGATGTTTATTGACTATGATTCTAGATGATCCATCCTTGCGATAAAATCGCAAGCTTATTGCTGGAGATGGTGAGTCACGAATCAACTTGTGGGAAATTTATTTGACGCGCCATTCATCCAATTTAGACGGGCGCAGATTGTGTATTGAGCCACGACGATGACTGGAGACTTGGTTCCGACACCGTATCTTCGTGGGATGGTAAGTGAGCCTTCGGCTGTGGCCCCTGATCTGTTACTCATTATTACACAGAAAATTCGTGCATCGACCTGCTTCAAACTAAAGTGATATGTGCTCGCAACGGTGAGCATCGGCGTTACGATCCAATTAGCATCGAAGGACGCTGATTCCTGGATTACCAATAGGAATAGCCTACTTGTTAGCTAAGGACGAACAAGTATCCTCCGAAGCCGGTTCAACAAATGAGGCCCTGGCACTTTCTGGTATCTGTGGGCAGAATCAGCCCTTTTCACCTCTTTCCTCAGCGACCCTCCAATCATCTCATTCCTCCCCGCGCACAGCCGGACCAATAGGTGATATTCAGGACAGGGCCGAACTTGTCCCTTCGAGAAGCAATATCCCAACTCTCAACCACTTAATTGATTACCAGAGTGGCAATCCGGCGACTTCACGTTTATGTGCTTATGCGGGCGCTGACTGGGACTTTCGCAAGGCCATCGAATCCACTGGCAATACCGACCTACCTCCCATCACTAGTGAACTGTCTACTATCGCCTCCGCACCGCCAAATACGTCGTGCGAACGCATTCATTCTCACTCGGCGGAGACAGTATTGTCTACACTTCTCATGCCTCTTCCCGATTCAGAGCCAGATACACGGGAGGCCTCACCCTATCGGCGCAAACGGGGCATCCGCGGTCGCAAGACTGACCAAGATAGTATAGCTGCATCACTCGCCAGCACCGCTGGTCCAAAAACTTCATCACAAGCATTCCCAGGTAACCGAAGCAACCTGCAGGTTTCACCCCGGCCGAAGAGAATGGAGGACCATAAAGACTTCCGCTCTGCTATTGCAACGTCCAGCTCGTTTGAGGAGCGGTATCAATTCATATTTGCCTACGGTGCTCGCGCAGGTTTCAATACTGCTTCCCCCCATTTGTCCACCTCTTGGGCCAAACTGGCGACAGGGCTCCACACAAATCCTATGCGCGTGTGGAACCACATGGAGGCTCTAGATTGGTCAATAAGGCCCCTTGAGAGTCTCACAAACTATCTTCTCGACAGCGAAACCGCCTCAGCCCAGATCGCGTCCCCAATTTGGCCCAAATCGGCCTCAGCCCAAAGGACGTACCCAATTTGGCTCAAATCGGCCCAGACCACGTACCCAACTTGGTTCAAATCCGCCACCACAGACCCAATCTGGCTCATGGGCGTTAAGCACTCAGGCTTCAGACAACCGTCGGAACCATCTCCCTCTCATACCACTTCGAGCACTTCTTCTATCAGTTTTTCAAGGAGAACGAACCCGGGATCCACATCCATTCGGCCCCAAGAATTTTACAGCGAAGAATTCTCCAGCGACTTCAGCTCACTCATTTGGCTGACACACAGGCCGAACATCGCTTTGCGCCTCAGAGAACGAGGTCAAGAAGATTATTTTCTTAAGGCAAAGCAACGCTTTATGGAGATGCATTTCACGCCAAGCGATCGACGATGGTATTTCGTAGACGGGGACTGGTCAAGTGATCCTATGTGGGGGGGCATGATCCGGACGGTTCAGAGCTTACTCGCGAATGCTTTAGTACGTGTCCACCTGGGCAGAGATTGGCGGAAACCATCAGACCCAGCCTTGACCTCCCACTACGCTGCTTATGTGCAGATTTTGACGTGGTTTTTGGATACACCAGCTGGAGAGGCTCCGTTCAGCGTACATAGGATCTCGTTGGCGGGCAAGGGGCAGGGGAAACCGATAGGACAGTGGTTTGGGCCAAGTGAGGCTGCAGGCGCGCTCAAAGCTTTGGTCAACGCCTACCCTCTAGCCGGGATTGGCATCGCCACTGCCGTCGATGGACTGGTTCACCAGCCAGATGTCTACGCCGCATCGCACGCAAACCCGCTCGAGACAGGGTCGAGCAAAATCTCACAAGCATGGGGAAACAGGCCGGTGCTCGTGCTGATTGAAGTAAGGCCAGGGGTGGACAGTGTCAACCCAATCTATTACGACAATTTGAAGGCCCTTTTTACTTTCCCGCAATCGGTGGGCATTGCGGGTGCACGGAAGATGTTCATTGCACGTGGACGGCCCCGCGACTCGTACTATTTTGTTGCGAGTCAGGCAGACAAATTGTTTTACCTGGATCCGAGCATCTTGAAGTCTTCGATTCTGTTAAGACCGCTTCAAAACACGGCCAGAGACGAAAAGAACGACACAGCGGAGGTGGATGGGGGCCGGGACTGCGGGGTAGAGGCGTTGAAGGTGAGACGGATTGTGCAGGAGGTGCCGCCCGAGCAATACGAAGAACAACCAACGCAATCGGCGGGGTCCTCAGGTTCACACCACCAGTTTGATCCTCGTAAACTCGAGGAATCCATGTTGGATTCTGCACAGCTACACTATTGCACTGCGTATACCACAGCAGAACTGCAAACCTTCCACTGCGACAGTTTTAGGGAAATCCCACTGTCGGGGCTAGATCCCAGTATGTTGATTGGCTTCCTGTGCAAGAACGAGGAGGAATGGATGGACTTGAAAAGGAGGGTTGCAGAACTGCCTGGGTTTATCTGCATACTTCAAGACGAGCGTCCCTCGGACCGAGAACTTTCATTGCAAGATGAACCGACACGGGTGTTGGATTGACCGGTGACTCAGACAAGGCTAATTTAGCCAAGTTCGGAATGCCGGAGGAACGGGGTCAGGAAGGGATGAGGCGGGTGAAAAGTATCGAGATAGAAAACTGGTGTAGATTGCGATGAAGCTTTGACCGTCAAATTTTCAGCCTGGTTCCGAGTCGTTTTGTAAGATAATTTGTGTATAGTCTATGTTTATGGATGCTGTAAAAGCATACTACTCAATTGCATTCATTGTTCCTATCTTTCCTTCAGTGAAGCTGGCAAGCAACGTGGACCTAAATCGTTTTTGAAGAGGTTTTTCTATATTCATGTCACATCAGTTATTGTGCGCCCTCGCTACTTAGTCGCATAGTTGGCCGTCTTACTGATTCCAATCCAGGATACTAAATCTACAAGGCTTATCCTACAATCCGGTGCGCTTTCACTTTTTAACCTTCTTCTGCGCCGTTAGCTGATGCATGTTGGTGAACTGGCTTGGTTGGTTGCACCCCATAGTCGAAGGTTCTATCTTGCGAGAGAATCTAGCATCGTCGAGCCTCATATAAATTTGAGGGGGGATGGTGATTCCTAGGCCGTATACACTAGCCTCTACTTACTACTTTATGTTTAGATGAGACGATAAAGATCAATCATGTTGAACACATATTGAAATTTACGCAACTATATGACAGTATTTTTCAGCAAATATTCATTGTTGCACTAAAATCCTCAGTTCCACCCTCAAGTTCCACCGAAATTTTAACTATTTAGTCTTCGGTTCCCCTATTTGATGGAAGCGTAACTTAGTAAGCCGTACTCTGCACTCAGTCAAACGAACTTTCCCGACCCTAGGTTTTTTCTCTAAAGGCCGAGCCACCCTTGCTGGCAACTCGAATCCCCCAGGATGTCTTCGACCAAATCCTCTCCCATATAATTGCTACAGCCGCCTTGAAACGGTGCAGTCCTGCGTGTCATGCTTGGTTGTTGACATGCCGACTGTATTTGTTTTCTGAGGTGCTCCTCACGATCCTTCCTTCGTTTCCTCCGCGGAAGTACGCACACCACAATCGCTAGTTTCATACGCCATGCGGCCATCTGCAACTCCTGAGACGACAGCACCAAACACGACCTCCGTCAGCTGGCCGGACTCCTGCCAAAGCTCTCCAGGTTGCAGGAGCTCACCCTAAAACGGTACCGCTAACCCTGGCACCTCATCGACAATATGACTCTTCTATCCAAAGTTCCATTCCCTTAAAATGTCACCTCGATTTATTTGCGCGATTTGCGTTTCCCGTCCCTTGCAAAGATCCAGGAATCCGTCGTCGCATTCGCTGGGCTACAAACCCTTTCTATCGACGGCGTTGCATGGGATAATACCGACTCCATCCCTTCGTCAAGTTAGATGAAACTCAAATTATACGACGTCAAGATCCGACGCTGCAATGGTGCAGCGGCTATCCTTGACTGGCTGTCGGACATTACAACGGACGATCATCCGCATCTCCTGCAATCACTGTTGGTTTGCAACCTCAATGCATCTGAAGCTCCGCCGCTTGCTCGTTTCGTCCGCAAGCATGGTACCCTACTTCAGCACCTCACCCTTGTATTTCAGGGGTGCGATGCTAATGTAGACGAACAAGGTGCGTTCCCCTTTCAACTGTCATTCCGGCTGGGCACTCACCCTTTCCCTAACATCCTCTTTAGGATTGGCTTGTCCAAATTTGAAGAGCTTTTCAATTGACTCACTTTCACTATATTGTTTCCCGTCTACCCAGGGACACGACAGAACCGTGCCTACCCTCCTGAATGTCCAAACCCAATCCCTTGTACAGGACAATCCGGAACGTAGGCCCACCCCATCCCGAGCGAGCAGCGCATGGTACACGACACTGCTTTCAACAATGACGTCGTCTCTACTGTCTCGCTTGACCTTCACCCTATGGTTCAGTGCTGAATTCCAGCTTGACCAGATGGATTGGGGGACCCTCAACGCATTCCTCCAGTCTTCTCCGCCGCTCGAAATCCGATTCGTGATATGGGGGTTGGGAACTGCCGGCACGGAGGCTTTCCGTCTTGCCCGAAGCTGGTTCCAGCGCTGGCTGTGGGTGTTGCGGTCGCGAACTTCGTTGAGCGTTGCGACTGACCAACAGACTTTCGGTCGATATAATGGGTAAAAGATGCTAGATGAATCTGTATTTCCCATAGACTTTGGGTGTTTCTGAGCATATGTTTCCGATTTTTCTATGAGCGCCCGTCCTCGAATATTGACCATAGCATGACGATGACAATTTTTGCGTTTGAGAATCATCAGATGGTGATGAGGGGCCAGTGCTCCTGTCAGGACCTATGATGTTAGAACAGTAGACGGGTTTCTTTCTACCACCACCATGTCCTCAAGAATCAATATCACCCGTCCTGCGACCGACTCGTACAACACAGACCCCCATGGCCTGTCCAACTCGAGGCCTTCTACAGGCTACAGGGCAGCCAACCCCGACGGCCCATTCGAGAAGTTCCACGCCGTCAGCAAGCAAGTCGAAGACAACGTTGAGATCTACTCTCAACTTTTGAAGCCCTATTTGCCAGCAATTGGCCGCTTCCTGATCGTGGTGACCTTTTTGGAGGATGCGCTGAGGATTCTTACACAGTGGGGCGACCAGATCCGGTATCTGCAGAAGTACGTATTGTCATCCACACGTTTCGTGCGACCCTCTCGCTAGCATACTCATCGTCCTTTGATAGCCACCGACACTTCCCCTGGGGCATTTCGCACCTGTTCCTCCTCTTTAACGTTCTTGTGAGCCCGTTGCGCACTTTATTCCAAGATTGCATGTTTTGACCAGCGTATTAAGACAATGCTCGTTGGATCCTCCGCCGTCATTGGCAAGCGTTACACCGAATACGCAGTGGGCGGTCTTCTCGGCGTTGTCGTCATTCAAGGGTTCGGCTATGGACTTATCTTCGACCTCAACTTCTTCCTCCGCAATCTCAGCGTTATTGGCGGGCTCTTCATGGTCTTCAGTGACTCTATGATCTCCCGCAAATCCGGTTTCGCTGGCCTTCCCCAAATCACAGAAACAGACCGGAAGAAATAGTGCGTCGATTTCATTTTCCATGTTTCCATGCAACACAAACTCATGCCCTTGCAACGTGTAGTTTCCTCCTGGCTGGTCGCGTTCTCTTGATCTTCCTGTTCCTTGGGTTCATCCTCCAGGGTCAATGGAGCGTCATGCGTGTCATCGTTTCGATCATTGGTTTCGCTGCCTGCATTATGGTTGCCGTCGGTTTCAAGGCCAAGTGGTCAGCCGCATTCCTCGTGCTTGTTCTCAGCATCTTCAATGTCTTTGCAAACAACTGGTGGAGCGTGCACTCTGCGCACCCTGAACGCGATTTCTTGAAGTATGACTTCTTCCAAACTCTCTGTAAGTATCCCTTTTGCGCCTTTCTGAACGATTGCTTATGTTTCATTCTTTCAGCCATTGTTGGTGGGCTCATTCTCGTTGTCAACATGGGGCCTGGTGGTTTGTCCGTCGACGAGAAGAAGAAGACCTTCTAAACTATAATGTCTGCAAAAACCATGCATGCCGCGCCGGTGGGCTGCTTGCACTCGCATAGCTTACCAACCTAATTTACAGCGAGGGATACCCTGAACATCTGGGATTTTTAATTTGAATTTACCTTCCGCTGTATATCCTTAGTGCGTTTTATTGTATCATGCCTAAAGATTATTTATTTCACGGCTACAAGCAGGGTTCAATCGTCATCGTCATGGCCTGGTAGGACATTATGGTGTACGTGTGCTCTCTGGACTAGTTTGCTGCAGTGATGACTATAGCACTCAACGGAATGGCAACTGACGCGGCCGTATTCGCAGCTCCGTTCTCTCCAGCTCCGTTCCCTCTGGCTCTCCTCCCTTTTTCGAGGATGCAGAATGATATGACGACTGTGTCCAGGATCTCCAGACCCAAGTCAGTGATGGTCAGTGTGGCTGGATCGTACACCTCCTTGGGCGGGGATTGCTTGTGGTCTTTGTATCGGTAAGATTTCTTGAAACGTGCGATGGGGTTCTTCTTATCCGTCTCGGAGTATAGCTACAATGATTTTTATCCAGCCCTTTGGAACAAGAACAAGGAGCAAGCTCGACATACCTCGAAACCGGGCCGAGGAGCGTTGCCTTCCATTTGAAGTTTCGTCCGTTCAAGTCTGTGAAGTACACCGTGCTGGAATGTTACGGCTCCTATCATCAATTTCGAACGCTACCTCGAGTATGAGGAATCAACGCACTGTTTGAACGGTAATATACTCTTTCTTGTCCAAGAGCGACCTTGTCCGAACGGACGTCCTTCCAGACCCACTGGGCCAATTGTACACCATTGTCGTTGAAGATCTTCGTCACGGACTCTGGGCCGTTGTGTTCTGTCCTGACAGTGTAGAACTCTTTCCCGGTTTGTTGATCTGTAATTATGGTGTTGCAGGGGTTGTCGGGCTCGAGGACAAGAACGAGGGTGGTGGGTTCTGTGGGCAGACTGAGGCTGCGGTGGGGGTGGCTTTGCCTTACCAGTGGGAATATATATCCTGGAGGATCCACAATTGCTGTAAGACGAAGACAGAATGCACTGCCCTTATCTGCTAGTCAACTTCTTCTGACATAGGCTATGGAGCGTTGGCCCATGCCAGTGTGCAAAGTGTCCAATAAGGTGACGACGTCATACACCTGAATCTAGGTTTGGCTAAAGATAGTGTAACGTGAGGAATTTCTGTTCGGCGAAGCCGCGAAGGTTTTTTTTCTCATTCAATTTGCTTCATCATGTCCCTAGCCGCCTACGTGATGGTTTGCTTCACATTCTGTGCTTTAGTTATCCACGATCTGATGTTGGCTCCTCACAAAAAGTATATTACGACTTGGCGTCTCCGACTCGCTTCGAATTACTCAACCCCAACTTGTCGTCGAGAGAAAATGCCTACAGCTCTTAACATTCCCTTGAAGTTGATCTTGCCACTTTCTAGATCAGCGACTGCACAAGGGAAGCAGTGGACGAACGAGCCGATTACCTATAACGAGAGGCAAGGACAACGGTGAACAACCGATCGGTGGGTAGGTGTTATGGTGAGTACCTTGATTTCGTCTCCAAGGATCGAATACACATCATAGGCCATGAACGTGCCGCCTATCTGGACGTAGTTGATAGCGTCGTTGGCAACACTTTCGCCACCGGTCGCATCGATCTGTAAACTAGGCTCATTTCCCTTTCGTGTTCTTATGCTTATTGAAATAAATTAAGCGGTCGCGTGAGGTCACAAAGGCGCGGTCGGCTTGGCGCGTCCGCTTTGACCTTTGTGAGCCCAAAACGGATAAGTATTGTGGACTCGTTTTGGCCATTTAACAACGGTGTAATGACAAAGCACTCGGGCCTTTAAACAACTTCTAGTACCTCGTGAATTGTTCTGTTCTCTTCCCTCGCCACCGACGACCACCCATCACAATCTCCACCACTACCACAATCCCTCAGATCAACGGCGAGTCTCTGACAGTCCATTGACTAGAACCTGTGTCCTGTACCTGAGGACTTTCTATCTCCACGATTACGAACAGAAAGCCCAACCAGACGAACGAACACCCACAGCTATCCCACCTGCCACTCACCAGACGCATCCGATTGAAGACAAAGAAGTCACCATGGATAGTAGCCCCACACCAGCACCCAGAACCAACGGCAAAGGCAAGAAAGTGAACATTATGGACTTCTTTACAGAACCTCCACACCTTGTTGAACGGCGAAGAAAGGCTGCCTTACAGACAGTGCCAACTACCCCCAACAACGCAACCAGGCCTCAGGCTCAGCAATGGGGCAAGACAGGCGTGTCGCAGGCTCAGATAATCATGCCCAGTGCACCAGGGAAAGATACCCAGATGTAAGTCGCCGAGCACTCGACCACTATCGCGATACAACCTTCAACTAACACGTGCCACAGGGCCGCTGGAAATCAGGAGGATGACAAGACGGATGTAGCAGACGATGCGACAGACGTCGGAGACCTCAAGGATTTTGAAGAAGTAGAAGCGGAAGCACAAGCCGCAGGCCTATCGAGCGAGGTTACGACGAACTTCAGGACGCCAGTGCACCAGACTTCGCAGGGCCAAGGGCAGAGGCGGAACGGACTCGTACGGCAGGATGCTATCACCCCAGAATCAGCGTACCAGGAGTTCAGCTCGCCGTCGACGAGCGGACCCTTCTCAAAAGCCCCACTGCCTTCGCTCTTCGAACGATTGGCCGCAACACCCACGACGCCGGATCCTACGGCCCCTACACCCGCGATGGTGGACGATTTCATTGCGTCGGCGTTGAACATGCACACCTCACACCTTGTGTCCCAGCAACACCATGATGCCAGGCCGCCTGCAGGACAGGCAGCCTCAAACCTGCAAATACAGAACGGTGTAGCTACCCAGCCCAAGCTTGAGCGTATGACGCCCGAGATGGTGGGAGGGACAGCGGATGCAACGTCTGCGATGCAGGTTCAAGAGACGCCGTCCATGCAGGAGCGAGCACGCAGCAGTGCGTTTTCCGCTGGTTCAGGGTTCAACTCGACGGCGCGTTCAACATTCGGGGGAGCATCTTCAGCGCAAACCCGAAGTGCTTGGGGCACGGGAAACAATCAGCAGCCGCAGACCACCAGCACCACCTCATTCGCACAGACGCTCGAGAATGACCTCGCGCAATTTGGCTTTGGCGCCAAGATCACTCAAGCCAGAGCCACTGATCAAGTAAGTCAATACCCATCATCCTTTGTGTTTTCGTCGAGAAAGAGAGCACAAAAGGACTCACCACCGGCTTTTTTTTCTTCTTTTGTTTCTTCGTAAGCAAAGACGACGACTGGTGCCACATGGACCTCTATATGGGATCATCAGCAATCACAAAAATCAACAGCACCGGAGCAGCCTACTCAAAGGACTGTAATACAAGCACCGAGTGAGACGTCACAGGAGGGAAACCTCCAGTTACAATTCCAGCCTGAAGCTCCCTCGTCGACCCAGCCTAAAGGTCTTCAGCAGCAACAAGCTACGGAGTCGACACCCCAGCCCAACATGACCGCAGCTGCGCCTCAAAACACCTTCTCTTTCAACAGCGCATTTTCATTCAGCACGACGAGTGGCTTCTCCGTCAATCCAGCACCATCCACATCCGCGGTCACGACTTGGAACCCAAAAACCCAGAACAGCGTCGCGTTCGATGGAGCGCCATCCAAACCCGCGGCTACGATTTACGCCCCAAGCACCCAGAACCACGTCGCCTTCGGCGCAGTACCATCCACATCCACGGCTGCGATTGGGAACCCGAACAACCAAATCGACTTCGCCACCCAGCAGGTCTGGGCCCCACCACCACCAAAGGTGCTGACCGACGTTGAAAGGTGCAATCTATGGTGGGCCGAAATGAGCAGGAGGGTGGCCTTTGACGAAGAGCAGAAACGAGCGAGGGAGGCCAAGGCAAGGGAGGAAGCCGCGAAGATGAAGGTGCCAATGAAGACGCCTCCGTTTGCGGTAGTGACAGGGCCAGAGGAGAAAGGGAAGGTGGAAGAAGTGAAAGGAGTGAGGGTGAGGCCAGAGGAGATCATCCCGGGCAACGCTGCTTCGGAATTCTACAAAAAAATATTGGAGCACGAGGAGGCCTTTGATAAAAGGAGAAACGCTGGAGGGTCCTTGCTTTTGACGGAGACGGGGAAACCCGAGACGAAGGCCGACGGATGGAGGCGTTACAATGCGATAATGGACAAGAAGGAGGAGGAGAGGAAGAAGAGGAGGTTTGAAGAGGTAAGGATATTTGTTTGATGATTTCTGAGAGATGTGCTGATTAATTTTGCGCTATAGGCCTTCAATGGGACCCGGAAGCGAAGATATTATCTGGCCGGCGATGACGACTTGGAGAACATCGCGGCAAGCCACCACACGTTGTCGCCTCGAGTCGCCTATCATCAGCTATATCCAGCTGACGACGTGGCTGTGCCACCTCTCCCCGTTCCGCATCCGCCCAACGCTTCCTTCCCAGTGCCAGCGGTCGAAGAGCAAGGCGACGGATGGGTGAACCCGGAGTGGGTCAATGAGGGAAAGGCAAAGGAAAGGAAGGTGATAGGGCTGGGAAGATCATTGAAGGCACTGGCGTCCGGGGTCTTCACTACCGTGAAGGGGAAGCTCAAGGCGATTTGGGGGCGAGGACAGGCGATGAAGAAAGCGCAGGCGACAACGCCGCACTTCAAGGTCACCGAGCAGGAACTGGCGGAGCTGGGTGTGAACTTTGAGGACTATCAGAAGATGGCCCGACAGGTCTTTGAGGAGATGGGTTTCCAGGTGCCCCAGGAGCCTGTCGTCAATCCCTTCGACGACGACGACGAGGAAGATGGAGATTACATCGACGATGGCGATAGTGAATCAACCGAAAGCATATTCACAGGCTCCGTTTCTGATGACTTGTAATTATAACAACGACAAATAGCTATTTGACTAACTTGAATGTCAAAGCAATCTACTTTAGAATCACCCATCGACATAAGCTCTGTGCTAAGTATTACGTTCAGTCGTTTAGAAAATTACCCAACTATCTCTTTCCCCTCTGGTTGGGATTACGAGGTGGTTACGTGCCAAAGCGAAGAGATACCAGCTCTAGGATTCTCCTAGAAAACGACACGCTGTACGAAATAATCGAACTCAAACGCGACCCTTTTCCGACCTTTCCACGCATTGCGGACGATGAGAAAGGGGTGTAATAAGAGGGCTCTGTGCCTCCATTTTAGCCATAGAGCCGCCAACGTTTACAGCGGTTGGGTATGGATCTCTTGTATTGAGTTTAATACGGATAGGGTTTAGTCATTTTCGGCCAGGATCGACAAATCGACACATTGCAATCAAGCTGGTGCTCAAGAACAAGGATGAGCTGAAGACGAGCTTATTCGCCCGCAGGACATAAGACATTGGACGAGAACGTCATTCGCGCAGTACTTAAATTATTGTAGATTACTACATCTCATTGCTTCGTCGGCGACTTCTTCGATTTCGTGAAGACTGTCCGACAGTACAAAGGTACGAAAGAACTTTGTTCAATCCGGAGGCAATCGCGAAGAGATCATGGAAGGGGAAACTTTGCCTTGCCCTGGAAAGTGAATCGAAGGGATTAGCATTCTCTGGCGAGATCTCGGAGCGGGAAAAGTGGTCGTGACGCACTCTGTGTGTACTGCCAAGGGTAGTTGAGGGAGTTTGGAAGATAATTGGCTGAGACATGCTTTGGTGGCATCGAAGGTCCACTGGTAGCACCTGGCCCTCTTGATTGAGGAACAGCGCTGTATGGTGACGTATCACACGGTGGCAGCGAGATATGGTCGTACGAGGGTAATACAGCTAGTGGAAGAAGTCAGAAATATTACCTATGAACCTATGCTCTATACTGGAGTCGACGTACCAATTCGAGAGGCATCGCTCACTTTCCCGCTTTTGAACGGATCGAAGCTAGTTCTAACGTTGGGTTTTGTGATGTCCTTGGAAACTGGAGGGTGAATTCCAAAGAAAGGATTGAGCCGTTGAGGTGCCTTCAGTGTCCGATGGTGAGCCTATCAATATAACAGTCGACAACACATCATACCGAGTTCGAAACGT
This sequence comes from Candolleomyces eurysporus, assembly GCA_027579435.1. NCBI lineage: Eukaryota > Fungi > Basidiomycota > Agaricomycetes > Agaricales > Psathyrellaceae > Candolleomyces > Candolleomyces eurysporus. The sequence goes on from JANBPK010001189.1 coordinate 120,565, forward strand.
CTGGCTCCTTCGATGTACCTTCGTCTGGCTTAATGGTAGTATTCTTGATACCTTTAAAAGGAGGAATGGGTTGGATGACCATGGGCACGCGTATCTTCTGCTGAAGCGATCCTGGATCATCTGGATTGGGCGATGTGTCCGACGGCTTTTGAGGGTCATCGTTGAGTTTATCCGGGCCTGACTCAGCGCTTCCCGAGATCGTTGAATTATTTACAAATTTTTTGTTCTCCTGCGTCAGGTACTCCTTCCCCATTGTCACGGACTCGTAGCAATCGAGAGGATGAGCAAGTGTCTGCGCAATGATAGGATGGATTGAGCGGAGAACAATCGCACATATGACGCTGCCCTAAAACAAACCTCATTCGCAGAAACCGTAGGCGCAGCTGGAGAAGCAGGCCTGGGTTGAAGGCTTTTAGCATCTCTACCGGCAGTAGAGGAGCCTGTAGTCGCTGTAGTACCAGCCTTACCAGCAATAGAGGGGACGTTAGTCTTGCTTCAACCAACGGCGATATGTTAGGGCATAGATTCTCACTTGCTCGAAAGCACCGGCTGAAGGTCTTCCATCGTCACGGGCTGGCTGGTTAATGCACTGATCCCTACGGGCTCCAATCTCAGAGCTTTGAGCGATGTTTTGAACATCTTGATCAACCGGGACTCTTCCGGACTTCTTTGGAGATGAGTGCGGGACTGAGGCTGCCGACATGGAAGGAGTAATCGAGATATCCTGACTCTGCACCAGGTCTTCTCCCACCGATGCTACAGCAAAGGACTCCGGTAGTTGTTCGTCTTTAGATAACAAGTATGCAACCCCTGTTGACCTTGAGCTACGACATAGAGCGGCGCGACTTTTACCACCCACCGTTCCGAACACAAATCGTTCGAGATTGGAGCAGGTCAATACATGAATCAACTGTTCGTAAATAGGCAAGTGATATCAGCCCTAGAATCTAAGAGGTATGGAATCAGAGCATTTACCATCCCACGCAGTGGTATCATCGAGGCTCGAAAGTCTCCAATCGTCGTCATGACTCAAAGCGCATTCTGCGCCTGTCTACATTGAACGCTAGATGTCGAATTGAGATTTCTGTTGGTCAAAAAGATGACTTACCATTTCTAGCAGGAGGTCCGCGATTTTGTCACAAGGGTGAAAGTTCTGAAAGGTAGATGAGGAGACGTTCTGACGCGCGTCATTACGAATAATTCACCTTTCCGGACACTGGAATTAAAGACTCAATTTGAATTCCAGATGTCAGACTGTACTTTTCACCACCTGATGGTAAGGTTGAAGAAGAAGGATTGCCCCGTCTATCTTCGTTTCTCCCTGGGTTCCCATTACGACTATGTCGCCTGTCGGTGTCTTTGTAGCTGTCAGAAAAGCGAGAGTCATGGCCGCCGCCCCTGGACCCGGAGGTGGGGTTCAACGACGGTTTGTTCAAGCGCAAACGAAAATCTTTGGAAAGTAACAGCTTGAAACCCCGAAGGAAAAGACACTGATCGTTCCTCCGGCGGCGCTTGGCGGTTGCTGGTGCAAGGATCGGGCCAGATTGAACCTCTGCCGTCCCTCGGTCTGTCCACCTATAACTTGAGACCTGATCTGCATCATTTTGAGTCCTCTTGCGAACTAGCTTCATGGTATCATGCGAGGCCTTCGGGACATCGCGCCATGCCGCAAGGGCCCAACTGTCGGTCTTGATACACCCAGATACGATATATAAAGGATCCTCATCGTCTATTCGTCGAATACTGTTTGCATGTTGATAGACGACACCAGCATGCTTGACCAAGAAGTCACGAAGAGCAATAGGGTCGTCAAGCTTCTCAAGGTCCGCTGCTGCCGTACACGCGAGTATAGCACCTTCTTCAAATTCGCAGTGAAATTTAAACAGTTTGGGGCTTTGCGATCGATGTTCGTTAACATCAAGGGCTTCTGTAAGATAATCCGTTACGTACCATCCATCTTTCGATGCCTTGACAGTCGCAGAACCGCCGGTGACGACAGTATGACCTGCTGAGAGCTCAGGGTGCGAGGTGATCTTCTTCGGAGGTAGCTGCTCCGGCTCGACACCAGGCACAGCCAACAACCACCCAGAGTCTTCCCATATGTTGAATATCTTCTGGAAACCGTCCGTCAAGTCGAAGGTTCCCACATCGCCTGGAACTATCCCTCGCTCTCCAGCATGAGGAGGTCGAGGATGCCAGCATGCCAAACCTTTTCTACAGCGCAGCATTCCTCGGACGTAGATCTCTGCGTTCGTGGTCTCTTGTACTAACGTCGATCGCAAGTCGAGGTTACTCAATGCAGTCTGTCATTGAAGTCAGCACATCTGGAGGGAAAGCTAATAGGTGTCCGAGCAAAGAATACGCACCACACTGAAATCGTCTTCCTTGTCTTCGTTTGGCAGTTGAGTTTCCGCGCCCTCTCGACCGACATTGACCGTTGCGGAAGTGGAACCTTGTCGGATCGTTGGGGTTGGAGCAGGCAGCGCCATCGGCGCGAGTTCGGCGCGCTCTGTGGGTGCTGGCTGATGTATGAGTGCATTCCGAAACTCGGGGGACCGGAAGAATCTGGAGACTTGCTGAAAGAAGCTACAGCGTCGTTCTTTTGGGGTCGATTTATCAGGTGTCAAATTGGAGTCGGTGGGGCCGCTAGCGACCGAAAGAGTTACTGCGCCTGTGCCCAAGCTGATGTTAATGCTGGAGGTAATCATGTCATTTCCTGCAGTCCTGAACTCTGTGTCTTGGATGTTCTGGTGATGAGCGCCCGAGAACAGGGAAGTATTCGTTTTCTTCTTAGTCATGATATGGAGGAGGATGGGCAATGATGAGCGGGAGTGTGATAGAAAGCCTGAAATCGGGGGACATCGTGGCCTTGGCCAAATCAGTCAAATTGGTGTAAAATCCCATGTGATGAGTTGGCTGTGCCCCCCTTGTGCGGAATTTTAGCACGACGCTAATTTCGGAGGGCTGGAGACGGGGACGCTCTTCCTCCAACCCTATCCCTGATCATGAGAAAGAGGAAGAAAGCAAGATGAATGTAAGCGTAAGTGGGTGGTTGAAGTGCGGAGACGCTATCAGCTTTCGCGGCTAACAGTGACAAACAGCCTCCCAGAAGATCTTGCCTTGCAATTGTGCCTATCTTGACTTCGAACGCACGTACGTTTTGTTGAAATGAGAACATTTTCTTTTTGTTAAACTAGGATTTTCAAAGGACACGTCTGAGCTAACCACGGAAACATCCGTCTATTTAAGCTCTGCGTTTCAGATTCAACACTGGCAGGTGGTTATATACGCCAGAACGAAGGAGAGAGCGTCGACTTATTAACAATCATGTTCGAATGTTTCATTTCTTGTACCGCTCCTTCAGAGGTTTTCTGTGAATTTAGCTACGCGAATTTAGCTACGTGTAAACTAATCATTATCAGGCTTTCCGTTAAACAAAAACAAGATAAAGAAGCAGACAATGACGCTAATAACAGCGAGTAGGGGAGTGGAGACCTTGCTCTTCGAACTAGGATTCCTTGCTTCCTTCTGCAAAACCCGGATACTTTTGTGAGTCCGTTCGGCCTCAACCTCGGCGTCCCTAGCGATCCCCTCCAGCAACGTCGCAATGCTGTTCTTAATCGCCTCGGCCTGTTCCTCGTAATACCCCTTGTCGTCTGAATTGACACACAATCCGGCGGCTCGCAGGTAGTTTTGACGGGCCTTCTCGTAGTCGGCCACATCTCTGGTGTGTTGAGCTCTTCCGAGATAGATACACGCAAGGTTGTTCGCGACGCGTGAATTCCAATCGTTATCTTCGGATGCTCCAAGTACTGTTTCGTACAACGCGACGGCGGATTCAAGTGTGGTTTCAGTTTCAGCTACCTCTCCGCCGATTTCGCAACGAAAAAAGATAGCCCCTGCTAGGCCAGCCAGGATTTCTAAATCCTCTTCGTGAATCTTTGCTTTCCGATAGAGTGTTATGGCTTCGTCAAGCTCTGTGGCGGTGGGATTGGCGAAACGTGACGAGAGCGCTTCCGCCAGTACAATATTTAGGTGAACGCCCAAGCGCTCGTCTCCATTGGCAAGCTCGACCGCCTGCCGTGCATATCCGATGGCATCCCTCATCCTTTCTTGAGGTTTCTCGAAGCCGAATTCGGAAGATTGGAGGACACAGATGCATTGCGCAACATCAATCAAGAATGTTATACGTCGGATTAGCGGCATCTTGAGCGGGAGAGCGGCCTCCCCCTCAGCGATCGCTTTGTCCAAGTCCTCCCATGACCCCGATCTTCTGAACTTGTCCTGATGAAGCATGAATTTCGTCATGAGGATGGAGGAAAGTAGATAAGGTTGATCTGAAGGGCATATGGATTTCGCACCGTCGACGGTTTTCATCGCGTGTTCGATATGAGTCTCACTTCCTAGGCGACAGAGAGCGACGATCCTCAAATCTGAGACTACCTGGTCCTCAGCAGCATCGCTGTATCCTCTGGCCTTGATGTGATGGAGAAGGGAGCGTCCAGGGTCAAAGTTTTGGTATGCTGCTCCCAGCTTTGACGCGATGGCACGGGCGTAAACCCTTTCCAGCTCGTTCCAGCCTTCAATCTCCAGAAAGTGGGCTTCTATCTTCTCCAGCGCCTGTTGATCGTTATCCTGTTCCAACAGCGCAAATATAAGCGCAAGCAAGATGACGTTTCGAAGAGGGTGCCCCTGCGGCGCCAAGTCCAGCGCTTTACTGTACTCCTCGGCGGCTTTGACAAGGGCTGACGAGTCGCCAATTTCATCCAAATATTCGTACCAGGCGGTGACTCCGCTGTTATACAGTTCATCGACAATGGAAGGGGAAGGAGGTGATGCACCGCGTGCCCCAGCATTGCGAGCGCGTAAGGTTGATACGCACTTCTTCCACCAGCGATTACGGCTATTGATTCGAGGAGAGGGGCTAGAAGACTCTTCCATAGAGTTTCCATCTTCGCGAACAGTAGGTTGTGCGTCAATTTCTCCTGAAAGTGGCGGGTATGCCACCCCTGTTCCAGCAGTTAGATTGCGCCCTGAGGGTCGCTCGGGATGAGCGTTGGGCAGCGGTGCTTACCATTGCTAATGTATATATCTTTGAGCTTGTTGCATACTTCGGCTGTTCAAACATAGATTTGAGTCATGTTACACGTGAAAGGCTGATTTCAAATATTTTCTTACAGGTCGAAAGAAGATTACAGTCATCATCCCATGGCTCGATCACAGGATCAGGGGTGTTTTGCCAATCATTGTCGTGACTTAGGGCATAATCTGCATTGGTCTGGATGTTTTCGATGAGCGAAGCTTTCCAGCGGTCAACAACAGGACTCACTGTTTCCGACAATTCCCGTGTAATCTGGTCACTTGAATTGAAGGAAGTCTACAAGATGATGTTTAGGCATTCGGAGTACCTTTTATGCAAAAGGCAACGTACGGGTTGTACTGAAGAGCTACTACGTCGTTCCGATGGACTCTGCGAACGGGCACGCAACTTGAGCCCACGGAGCAATAAGCATTGATTTTCTCTTTGAGGGCTCCCCGGTGATGACGTAGAAGTTGAGCCAGACCGTGCTTCCGCTGTTCGGCAATGCGACCGAGTATAACCTGGGAAGTTTCCAGCTCTGTCCTTCTCGAGCCCGAGGACGTCACTGGGAGGGTCTGCTTGACTATTCCACGCTGCTAGAGCCAAGGTTTCGCTCTTCATACAGCCCGACACAATGTAGAGAGGCTCTTCATCGGCCAATCGTCTGATGCTATTTGCATGTTCATAGACGACTCCGGCGTGTTGGTTTAGGAAGTCGCGGAAAGCGATAGGGTGTTCAAGTTCTTCTAGATCTACCGACGTCGGGAAAACCAGTACAGGACCTTGCTCAGGTTGGGGGCGAAGTCCAGAAGATACAACTGCTCTGCTGGTAGGATCAGTTTTGTTCTTGTCATATATTTGAGTTTGACTTACTGCTCATCTTGCAAAGGATTTGTCACCCCGTCAACGATCGTCGCTTCACCTCTGAGCTCTTTGAAATGAAATTTCCTGGTACCCCCGGGTGGAAGTAGAGTTCGAGAAATTTCCGTACCGGGAACGATCAGGCGCTGAAGAAAGGCCTCGTGGTCCCAGATATTAAAGACTGTCTTGAACCCGTCGGTCGGGTCAAATATTCCCACATCACCTGGAACTACTCCCTTCTCTCCAGCGAATTGCTTGTGGGGAACGGGATGCCAACGCTCTAAACCCTGTCTGGCAGATGACAGGCCACGGGTATAGATCTCAGCAGGTGCGTAGTATGCTATTTCCTGTACCTCGTCCAAAGCAAAACATGGTCATTCGTGGGTGAGGACTTATCATCGGTTTCGATCTCTTACCTTACTGTTTTCTCTAGAAGCACCAGCGGTTTTGAGCATTACACCTCGCTGGCAAAGGGTGTTTCCATTGTCCTGAGGGGCACGCTCGGTCCATTCAGTGTCCACTCCAGACGCCTGAGATCGATGTCGAAATTTTAGATGGACTCGACCGAGGGGACGATTGAAAGAGGTTGAGCACCTGTTCAAGGGAGGGTAGACTCCTTTCCTTCGATTTACGAGTAAACATGTCTGAAAGTGAACGCAATCCTCTACGCCCTGCGACATAGAAGACAACGTCTGCATGAATGTTGATGGATGTGTCCGAACGATGTATATCTCTGCCCGCGGTGTTGAAGGTTGATTCTTGGATAACCATGCCTCGAGCACCCGAGAACAGACTCGTGGATGGCGTAGAGACCTGTCTGACCATGGTTTCAGAGATTTGAGAGAGGAAAGAAAACGATGTTCGACAGGAGGAAGAGGAAAGACATCCAATCGCGTCGACTTCCCATTTAGATTGGCGCATAAGTCCATGTGACAATTGGCAGTGCAGATTGAATCGAAAGACTGAGATGGAATGGAACATTCTCCTGCAGACGTTATGTTGGAAATGAAAGGAGGCCAGTGCCTGAGTCAGTTTGGCGTTCGAACCCATGTGATGAGTCGACTGTGCACTGCGAGTCCCTAGCTTTGGAGGGGATTACAGTCGGGCACGTTGTTCTCCGTTTCCTTCGACTTTATGCCTGAGGCCTGATCATGAGGAATAGGAGGAAAGAACCTGAGTGATTGAGGTTTGTTTAGCGCTTTAGACACCCTGACATGAATCACGTTTCGTTCTCGGCTTGGACACGTCGTAAGTGATTATTGCTTACATTAATTCATAGAAGCTGTCCGGCTTGGGAAGGAAATTGTGAATTGAACTTCTCTGACGTTGTAAGCAAGATTGCTGAGTCCCAGTGAAAGATTGATGCTGGAGCTAAGTAGACGACAAGTCGACCGACGGACGCTATCGACTTTGCCAACTAACAAGGACAAACATCCTCAGAAACGTGAACTTCGAACTGGATGCACCGTGACCTCGTAAACTCCAGTTTTATCCCTTCATAGCACGATGGCATCCCAGGAGGAGTCGGACATATCACCGTACGAGCTTCTCAATGTCTCTATAGAAGCTACAGACCAAGAAATCAAATCAGCCTACCGACAGAGATCACTCAAAGTACACCCGGATAGGAACCCCAATAACCCTGATGCTGGTATGTGGATGCTGCAACTGCTTTGAAAGATCCAGTGCTCATAGGCCTTCGTATTTTCTTTCTCGCACATGCGCTGGAACTGTGGCTGTTGACACTACCCAGCCCGTAAATTCCACGAGCTAAACCAAGCCTACGAACTCCTTCTCGATCCTCTGCGTCGGCTCGCCCTCGATGCCAAGCTACGAGTGAAACAGGCACGCGCTGAGCGTTTCAAAACCTACGATACCAAGCGCAAGAATCTAGTAGAAGAGCTAGAGGAGCGTGAGCGCGCTTTCAAGAAAGCGAGGGTGCAGAAGCAGAAGGAGGAGGTGGAAGTGTATCACCAAACCGAGAGGATCAAGGAAGAAGGCAGAAGAATGAGGGAGGAGAGAGAGAAGGCTACGAAGGAGAGGGAGAGGCTTGTCGAAGAAGAACAGAAACACACGAGCATGGATGCTGATTCAGAATTGGAGCCTCCACCATTAGGTGTGTCTCCCCTACGAGTTTCAATATATTTGCTCTAACCTTGGCCACCGTAGATCAATTCGATACCACAGTTCGACTAAAATACTCATTAAAGTCGCACTCGGAACTCACAACGAAAGAAAACATAGCATCTTACCTTTCGCCTTTTGGTTCTGTGGACGTCGACTCCATCGTATTCAGCATGAAGGCCAAGAAATCCAAATCCAAAGGCAGCGGAGAAGGTGCGTATTGATCCCATCCTGAAGATCCTCAAACTAACTATTCGTCTGAACCCAGCCTCTCCAACCCATGCAACAGCACTCGTCCCATTCAAAACTATCAGCGACGCGTACGCCGCCGTCACAGCATCTTCAACACGGAGTTCTTCCTCCAGGGTGGACTTGAGCAATATGGAGATTACATGGGTGAACAATAAAGAACCGCTGATTCTTGGATGGCTGAAGAAGATGGGCAAGCTCTCAGCAGAGGGAACCTCGGGCAATTCCTCGCTTGCCGGCGGTGCAGCAAATTCTACCGTTGATTCGAACCCAACCCCTGATCGATCGAGTACGGCGGCGACACCTACGCCGTTTGGAGCGCCTGCTGGCTCCACACCATTTTCCTCTTTCCCTAACTTGGGGGCAACGTCATCTTCGACTCCTTCGTTCTCCTTCCCGGGTTCTGGACAGGGAGCAGGAACGACGACAGCAGCGCCTGGGCTGGATTATGAGAGTCTGACGATGCTCAGGCTGAGGCAGGCTGAGAGGGAGAGGCTGGAGAGGGAGATTAGAGAACGAGAGGCGGAAGAAGAGAATTGAACATGAGCGAGCTTTTGGGCGTCCGTTGTGTGTGACGTAGCACAGTGAGCACGTCCTCGGTACTCGTCATCGTATAGATAATACATTGACCTGTGCTCTGCTTCGCACTTTGGAAGGCCAATGATTCTCGTCGATCTTCTGCGTCATTCGGCTTCTTCGAAAATGACGGTCAAGGCGATAAGGTTCCAAATGCATTTATTGCACGGTATAAGGACTCATGGAGGCAATGGACGTTGATGGGTTATTGGCTCAGTTTGACTGATGCTATAAACGCTGCCGAGTTCTTCAGGTAACATGGGCGGAGCCACTGCCTTCGGGATGACATGGCGCCTGTTAAGCTTGTCACGGTTATTCTTTCTTTACAATGTTGATGCCCGAACCACCCGACGGTGAGCGCTCATTACTGGTACCTAGTGAACTGTATATGTGGGCGCTAACTCGGAAAAAAAACGCCTTGGTCAGGATCATTGCATGTCTGATAGTCGACGGTCGAGCAGTTAAAAATACCCCGGTAATGTCGGAAACGACGCGCACGCATGATTTCGGAACGTGCTCTGTGGACATCACAGCCCCCAGCACGTCTCGCTGTATATAAGACGACGCGCTCGTTGATGTCAACATAATCGCCATGGGTATCCCTACTACTGCAAGTTTGAAAGAAAAAGCAGCCTCCAAAGATGATGACGACTCCGCTGGCGTTGCCAAGTACGACGTTACCATCCAAGAGCACCAGATAGGCGTCTTCCGTCTCCTCATTGCTTTCGAGAACAACTCGCGAGGCCTCGCCCAATATTGGAAAAACTTCGTTCCGACAACGCCCCTGACGACCTTCTGTCGTCTTACGAGCGATATATATCAGATAGCGCCGGGATTGCTGATCTTGTACGTGTTGTCCCTTGCTTGGGGTGGCATGCATCAAGCTGTGGAGATGGCCATTATGAACCGGGTATTGAAGCTGGTGAGTTTCGACCTGCTTGTCGAGATGAACCCAAGGCTTAATTGTGTTGTCGACATTCAACTGCAGGTAGAGATCACTTTGAAGGGCGAAACGGGCACCTATGAGACTGTCTATGACGACGTTGCATGGGCTTTGGGCATGCTGGGCTCATGGGCGGTAATGTCAGCAATCATACTTCACTTCCAGTCAGTAGAGCTACGAATATTTGTCTGGACTTGTCACTGATGACCTAAGCAGAAACATGATCTACATGAAGCTTCAAGCGAGGGTTCAGGATCATTTCAGGTTCAGGATCATGCAAGGTACGTGCGCATTCTCACCTCGACTTAACCCACCTTTGACGGCGCGTTGCATATAGCTGATCTCAAACGGGATCTTCCAACTTCTCAGGGTTAGTCCCCGCATTTCTCCTCTTATAGCGTTTCCAGCTGACCTCCTCTGCCCTCTTTCCACCTCCTTCGACTCCCAATTCAGATGAAACCACAAAGCAAACCTTGAACGCCTTAGATGTGTGGTACGGCTTTTCAGGTCTCTTGCAATATCTACAACACTTTGTTTCTCTGGCGAGTCAGCTACTGGTCGCAGCGAAGATTACGTCCAACTCTGGTGGACCCATGTTTGCCCTCGCATGCTTGGCGAAGCCCTTCTTTCGTCAACTCATAAAAGTGTCCGTTTGGGATAGAGGTTTGTTTCTTCATCCGGTCATATTCTTACCACTTATGGATTGGCCCTTGCAGTGTGTCTTTCGTACGCCACCAATGAATATTATATTCGCTGGCGTGGCTTGCAGGCCATGGCAAAAGAAGAATATAGACAAGATGTTATTAGTGGGAACTTAAAGGACTGGCTGCTACCAGGTGGGTAGCGCTAGCTCGGAATCCGTTTCACCATGATAAATGTCATTATGTTCTAGAATATCTCAGGATGCAGGAAAAACTTCAAGACATCGAAATTGAGCACCCGATTTACGTATACTCGAAGCGAAACGAACTTCCAGCGCAGATTATCGCCCGATTATTAGAGTCTCTTCCTTTGGTTTGTTGTTACCTGCTCACATTGTGAAGAGGTTCGCCTTGACAGTATTGCCTCTTGTAGATGTTTATCATCGCGAATGCTTTACTGCGCCCCGGACACTTCTCTCTGTCTGGGCTTGCCATTCTGCGCTCTTCGACGACTAGCATCCAGTATTGCCTAGAGACTATTATGGGCAAAGACGCAGAAATGAGCAAGAAGCTAGCGAGTATACACGATTTCTACATGACTTCCGAAGTCAAGAACGTGATGGAAGACGGAAAGAAAGACTACCCTCACGAAAAGTCTGATCCTGATGGCATGGCGTTTGAACTAAGGTGAGCTATTCTCTCGCTACCTCAGCTGCCCCTTTTCATCCTATTGGCTAACAACGTTGATTGCGAATTGGCAGAGATATCAACTTTTCGTACCCATCAAGCGAAAAGAAGGAAAAAAGCCTCCAATCGATCAACCTCTCCATCCCAGCCGGGAGCGTTGTCGTCATCGTCGGGGCGAACGGGAGTGGTAAATCCACTCTGATTCGCCTCCTTGCTCGTTTGTACGACCCAACATCTGGATCGCTCCTCATCGATGGACTGCCATCCAAAGAGTACCAAATGTCAGCTCTGCGCGAAGCCTCTGTCCTTTTGTGCCAAGACCACCAAGTATTCCCGTTCTCATTCAGAGAGAACATTGCCCTAGGACACCCGACTCTGCTCCTTCAACGGCAAGCCGACGATGATGCTAAAATTGACGAAAATTTAATGGAGTTGGTGAAAGGAGCCGCAGAGAAGGGCGGCGCGCGACGGTTCATTGAAAAAATGGAGAACGGATTCGAAACCGAGTTGGACCCACGTATCGTGATCATGGCGAACAAACTCGAGCATCACCCCGATCATCCACTTCAAGAAGAGAAGAAGAAGATTAGGAAGAAATCAGATATCTCTGGTGGAGAAAGACAGCGGGTCGTCGCGTGAGTCTGTTTTTTCTTTGCCAACATACTTCCGTTTTCATTGATCATCGAATGCACTCCCGTAGCTCGAGAGCTTTCATGAGAATGCACTCGGAGAAGATCCGTTTCGTTGCAGTGGATGAACCTACTTCGGCATTAGACGCCGAGGGAGAACTCCAGCTGTTTACCCGATTACTCGAAGAGAGGCAGGGGAAGACCATGATTTTCGTCACCCATCGGTTCGGTTACTTGACCAAACACGCTGATATGATTGTGTGAGTACTCTCGAATGTTTATTTTCCTACGGTTCCGGTTGACGAAAATTTCTCAGATGTATGAAGGATGGTGAAGTCGTGGAGGTGGGCTCGCACTCGACTCTGATTTCTAAGGGGAACGGGGAGTACGCGAAGCTGTATAACATCCAAGCAGATGCTTTTAATTAAATGAAAATTGATCTGATTTTCCGCACTCAGTCAGCACATCTTCGACGGGGTACCATTAATTTGTTAATCCCTATCGCAGGCCTTAGATCTGAGAAAAGAAGCCGTAAATATTTGTAAAATAGGAACAGACGTGGCTACTCTTTTTTCTAACGTACTTCAAACACACCTCCGAATCCAGGCTGATCCTACTACAGGCTTAAAATGAATAATTGCACCGAACGCATGAGACGCTTCCAGATAAGTACATTGGCATTGGCGCCCAAGTCCATGTGACGACTGGCGGTGCAGATTAAATTAAAGCTTCACAGACTGAGATGAAATGGAACATTCTCCTGCAGGCGTCATTTTAGGAAATGAAAGTAGGCCCCTGCCTGAGTCGTTGGCGTCCGAACCCATTTGATGAGCTGACCGTGCACTGTGAATCTTGGAAGGGGGGGKTGGAGCCAGGCACGTTGTTCTCCGTTCCTTCGACTTCATTCCCGAGGCCGAATCATGAGGTGGACGAAGAACTTGAGTAATCTGACGTTTGTATAGCCGCCATCCGACAGATGCTAAGGCCTTCATAACTCGAAGGTCCGTGAAATACTAGGCTCGTACCATTCTCTTAAGTACGAGTTATATGATATCTCTTATGCCTCAAGGGACCGGCCTAAATGTGGAAAATCTTGCCCCACAATTGGTAGCTGCATAGCAAGTACGAAACAAACTTTACTACCTCTCGTATGTAGGTAGGGGCGAGACGGTATATACAACTACGAAAAATTACAAGGAATCGTGGGGCTACCATATAGTGCTATTGCAATAGAACGATATATATCTATGCCACCTGAGATGGAAGGAGGGATTGATTCAGAGTCCTGTAATAAAAGAAATAGAGACGGGTACAACACAGGCGAAAGTCTGATGTATCATTTCGAATGTCCAGAGCCAAAAATAAAGGAGAGAGAGAAAGAGACAAATTGCAGCAAAATACATACCTCGGTTGTAGTCACCGAAAGGTTCTTTCGACCAGCATCACGATCAGAGCTGGGCAAGGGTGAGCCGTTCCAAGACATTACCGTCGAGACCCACCAGCAAACACTAGCTCTGGCAAGGAGAAATGTCGATTATCCCCGGGTGCTGTTGCGGCATCTCTGATATTCAAAAATAATCTAGATATAATATGTTGAGCATCTAACAACAATAGACATTTGCAAAGTCAGAAGCGGTTCCCACCTCGAGCACATTATAACCGGAAAGCTTTTCATCAAACTACGTGCGAGGTAGGTGAGCTCCCCCACGTCTTTAGTATGGCGAGGAAAAGCGGAAGACTTACTAAACTCCCATATACGATAAAGTAGATGGTACGAACAACCAAAGTAGCATGTTGGCCGTCACCCAGACTGAGAAGCAAACCGTGTTTAGTCAAAAAGGTCTCCGAGTCCACATATACTACTCACCGAGAATAACTGCTCGAACAGCAAAATAGAGGCAGGATGAGCATCCCTGAATGAGTCCGAGCTGAGCCATGGACGGACCAAGATAGTATATGATCCCTTTTCACCCCACCATGAACCAGTCCGAGTCAGCAGCGAATATATGTGACGCGAAGCGGAGAGAACAGCATACCATCCCGAGTAACTACTTCATATAAATCACCTGGGTATCTGGCAAGCCTGTTCAAGCGTGCCATGGTGGCACTATCATCACTCCTAGTGCTACAGATTTCGTATTTTTGTCTCGCGACGACCTGGTAAACCCCCTCCCACGCTGTCAATGAGAACACGACTGCTGTCACAGTCGATTGTCATCGAACCGGTGCATTCAGCGGTTAGATAGAGGCAGCCCGCAAAAGCAATGGATCGACCACTCACTAGTCTCCAAGAGGATGAAAGGTAACCAAAACACGACACTAAAAATGTGACAAAGCGGCCCATCGCAAAATGAAAGGCAACCAGACATTGAGGCTGAGAGGACTGCAAAGACAGGATCACTTGAGAATCATGACATCACAACACATTGCCTGGGTGAAAGGAGGAATACGGACAAATTCCTTTCCGGTAGAGGACCAAGTAACACCCAACCATTGTGCCGGACGATACCTGTATGCAGTAGGCGCATGATAGAATCAGGTGGTGGCGGATTTCGGGATAACTGAAGTGCTTACCAGGACCAAAAGGATTAAAGATGCCAAGAGAAAGGGCCGGTTGAAATAGAGGGCATGGGTACGCATGATAAGTATGGCTGATGCTCAAGATCAGTTTTTAGGACAACTTGAAGAGAGAACGTCTGAGCCAAGCACCTTCAATGAGTGTAAAGATAAAGATCCCCAAGAATGAGGAAAGGAGCTGCATAATTCGACATCTGGGCACAACGTGAAAGGCCCATTGAACCTTTGAAATATCGAATATACGTACGTCTAGGAAAATAAGTTATTGGTTACGGGACAGCCCTGGCTCGATAACGAAAAACTCACCGAAACCGGGATATGCCATGGCAGCAGTTCTGCGAATCGATTAGACCACCGTGGAGGAGAGGACTGGGTGTGCGCCTCACGGAGCATGTCAATTATGAACACAACAGGCGACAAGTATCGTATCTGCTCCTTCCACTTTCAGCTTACGACACGGAGGGGGCGGAACCTTGTTAGACTTACGATCAGATAGAAGCACTTCCCCGCCGACCATCGGGATCCCCAGACGGTGTCTACCTCCTGGGCTATGGTCAGAGTGATATCATAAACCAGCAGTGTCAGAGAGACGGCTGCACAGCGACCATAATCGTCAAAGATCCAAAATAAAGAGACGACTGGGAGTGCACTGACCGAAACAATACTGTGCGTTATAATGAATCAGAAGAAGTATCCCTTGCAGCCGAAGACAATTGCAGACTTACTTTGGTGGCTTGGAAGTATCCCAGCTCGCGAAGAATGTCTGTGGAACTTGGCAAAGCAGCCATCCCACAGGTCCTTGGGGCGATCTCTTCACAAGGTTCCTACTCGAGTTGTCCAATACTCTTATAGTCTGTCAACTCAAAGGTCCATGGAAATACACTCAATCACCTCCCAAACGGCGGGCTCAGCTTTATCGGTTAATTAATCTCGAATGTCGGGGCACAAATCAAAGCGACGATGGGACTCTGGCATGAGGACATAGCTGCTATGTCATGCTATGATAGCATGACTCAACCACGGAGCGAAGGGCCAACTCGGCGCCCAGCCTTGAGCTGACCTTGACCATTGGCGACATTGGAAGTCTTTTTTGAGCGTACATATCTGCGACTGACGGTTCATAACGTGGTAAACCATGCGAATGTGTTTAAGGGGTGCGATTTAGCTTGCAAACGCTGCGCAGGATGATCGTACATTATTATGAGAGTCCGAAGTCCCCGCAGTACGCGCCTTAAAACGGTGAGCGCTAGAACTTGACGGGGAAAATCCTGTTATCCTTGCCAGTGCGTTTGGTTCCGTACTGTTCCATTTCAAAACATTTTAAGAATAGGACTTTGCTTCTGGGTCTTGAGGCCATTGAAAGGAGATGATGATGAAAATGATCTTGGCAGATACATAGCGGTCTGGGGCTATGGCCGCTGAGGCAACTATGTGGCCACAGTTCTGCGCACCCGATCGTTATCGACTCTCCTAACTAACAATTATAGCGACGGTCGCCGGTCTAACTAACAATGACAAGTTTAAGTAGTGTCTCAACGGGTGAACTTCGAGCTGAATGCACTTCTCCCAAACTTCAGTTTTATCCCTTCATCGCACAATGGAATCCCAGGGGGAGGAGGAGTCAGATGTATCACCGTACGAGCTTGTCAATGTCTCTATCGCAGCTACAAACCAGGAAATCAAATCAGCCTATTTCGCGACAGAGATCAAAGCACACCCGGATAGGAACCCCAACGCTGGCAAGAGGATGCTGCATCTGCCTTGAAAGAAAGATCCAGCGCCGAAAATGAGATCGATGCGAGCGGTGACGAAAAATTAATGGAATTGGCCAAAGGGGCTGTGGCAAAGGGCGGTGCGCGCGACGGGTCATTGAAAAGTTGGAGAACGGATTCGAGACCGAGCTGGACCCACATATCATGATCACGGCGAACAGACTCGAGCATCACCCCGATCATACACTCCAAGAAGAGAAAAAGATTAGGAAGAAACCATTCATCTCTGGTGGAGAAAGACAGCGAGTCGTCGCGTGAGTTTGTTTTTTTCTTCGCCTGCATACCATACTTCCATTCTTGTTGGTCATCGAATGCACTCGAAGAAAATCCGTCTCGTTGCAATGGATGAACCTACTTCGGCATTAGACGCTGAAAGAGAACCCCAGATTTTTACCCGATTACTCGAAGAGAGGCAGGGGAAGACCATGATTTTCGTCACCCATCGGTTCGGTTAGCTGACCAAAAAACACGCTGAGAGGAATGTGTGAGTACTCTCGAATGTTTATTTCTCTACGGCTCTGGTCGATGAAAATTTCTCAGATGTATGAAGGATGGTGAAGTCGTGGAGGTGGGCTCGTACTCGACTCTGATTTCTAAGGAGAACGGCGAGTATGCCAAGTTGTATAACATCCAAGCAGACGCTTTTAATTGAATGAAAATAAATGATCTGACTTTCCGTACTCGGTCAACACCGTGATATCTTCGGCGGGTTACCATTAGTTCGCCTGAGATCTGAGAAAAGAAGCCGTAATCATTTGTACTCGTCAAAATAGGGACAGACGTGGCTACTCTTCTCTAACGTACTTTCAACACATCTCCGAGTCCAGGCTTATCCTACAACAGGCTTAAAATAAATAATTGCACCGAACGTATAAGACCAGTCACCAGATCATGAACGGCCAGGCCCCATGAAAAGCCTCGAGCAAAAGATCTGGTATGGGTTGGGGGAAAGGGCAAAAGAAAACCTGTACGCAGGGGGCATCATCGAAAACGTCATCATCTCACATCATCCTATGCCGCATCGTCTCATCCAACAGAAAAGCCACCTAACATGTCCCCAAAGGATGCCGCCATTCTTCGTTATAATAAAACGTCCACCAGCCGAAGAATGCGCTTGTAAGCAATCCTTTTCTTGGAGCGAAGGCCAGGAGAGGAAAAGGGCAAGAGTGCCCTCCTCAATCCTCAAGGAAGAAGTAATTGCCCGAAGCTAGTGTACGAAACTAAATCAATACAAAGCGGTTGGAGGAACGCGTCAGAGGAACGTACCCTTTTGCTCTCGGTCCTTCACACTATCCCTCTTGTTTACACGAGGTCGGAAGTTGGTAGGATCGCGACGGAAGGTAATCTCGAGCGAAGCGAGGAAGCGGTTCATACCAGAGAGCAACGACTGGGGACGGGTTGCGGTAGCAGCGATAGCGGGTTGACCCTCGAACACGATGACACGATCGGCGAGGTAAGTAGCCATGATGAAATCGTGCTCAATGACGAACGCGGTCTTTTTCGCGTGAAGGACGAATCTGAGGAGAAGGGTGAGCTTTGATCTACCTTCGTTCATGATCGAAAGACATACCGCTTGATGACTTTGGAGGCGATGATACGCTGTTCGGAGTCCAAGAAACTGTAAATCCGAGTTAGATCACCTACAGCGTCGACGATGGGATCAAAGATCCTCACCTGGAAGGCTCGTCGAGTAGGTAGACAGAAACGTTCGGTTTTCCGAGAGCTAGCACGATGGCCACACGCTGCAGCTCACCACCAGACAAAGTCTTCACATCCTGATCCATAATGTTCTCCAAATTCATAGGCTTCAACACATCACTCTGGAACTGAGGGTGCATAAACGCGTTCTTGATCATCTTGATCAGCAACATCCGCACGGTTCCAGGGAATTTGGGAGAGATCGTCTGGGGCTTGAGCGAAACAGCCAACGATTGCTTGTCAGTTTCAACATCGGGTGTGTCACCAGCCAACAATCGAACAAAGGTAGTCTTGCCAGTACCGTTCTCTCCCAACATGACGATGATTTCTGAATCGGTGAAAGATCCGGCCTCGACGGTGAGCTTGAATCCACCGAGCGTCTTGGTCATGGCGGGGTAGGAATAGTGCTGGGTCTTGTCGACGATGAGTTCTTCCGCATTCTCCACCATCTTGAAGCTCAAGCTCTCCTCACGGAATCGCAAGTTCTCCGTTGGGATGAAACCATCGAGGAAAATGTTGATACCTTCACGAACGGAATAGGGCATGGTGACGACACCATACATAGAAGGCTTGCCATAGAGACAGCAGATGAAGTCGGAAAGATAGTCGAGCACGGACAGATCGTGCTCAACTGCGATGACGTAGTTGTTGGTAGTAAGAAGCTCCCGGATGACTTCGGCAGCCTTTAGACGCTGCTTGATGTCCAGATAGGAAGAGGGTTCGTCGAACATGTACCTGATCTTAAGGTGAGAAAGAAAGCAACGACCGAACAGAGAGGACATACACATCTGCTTTCTGAATGCAACTCATGGCAATAGCAAATCGCTGCAATTCTCCTCCAGACAGGTGACCCACTTCGCGATCCAAGACGTGATTCAGCTCTAGTTCATCGCACATCTTCGCCTTGTTATCAAGCTCGAGCTTGCTGTCCAGCATCTGGGAGACGGTGAGGTTACCCTTGATAGCCCTTGGGATATGATCGACATATTGAGGCTTGATTAACGCCTTGAGGTTGTCTTCAAGGACCTTGGTGAAGTAGTTTTGAAGTTCTGAACCCCTGAAGTATTTGAGGATTTCTTGCCAGTCTGGGGGATCCTACAACCAGGATCGTCATGAATGGCTGCACAGCATGCAGAGAAGCTGCAGACGCACGTCGTATCGACCCAAGTTAGGCTTCAGCTTTCCAGCGAGGATTTTCAGGGCGGTACTTTTTCCGATACCGTTGGTTCCGACCAAACCCAGGACCTGCCCAGGCCGAGGAGTGGGCAATCGATGGAGCTTGAACGAGTTGGCGGTATATCTGTGAGTAACTTGCGATTCAAGATTGGTGGGAAGGTTGATGATAGCAATGGCTTCGAATGGGCACCTTTCACTCCATTTGAGCCCCATAACGCATAGTATTCGGGATTGACACTCACTTCTTCACACAAATACCACAACCGATGCACAGAAACTCTGAAATGAAGGCGATTTTGTCACTGGACTTGACTTCGATGCAGAGTTTGCCTGGACGTATCCTCCGTCAACACATGTATCGTCGAGGATATACCACCATCGCCTCGTACCCATTTTGACCACAGGACACGACTGACACACAGAGGGCCAATCATCAACAGGCCATCTCTCATCAGAGACGAATGGGCGCACCTTTTTGCATTCTTGAGCGCACCGCTTGGGCTTGCATCGATTGGCGTCGACGATGGCGATACGGGTAATCTTGTCAGCCATAGTGGGCTCTAGCGATGAGCTCGATGACGGGAAGAGGAAAGGACGACGATATGCGCGCGTTGACCCAAAATTTGAGTTTGTCTAATCAATTTCCGAATCGGTACCGCACAAAGCCTCCATTATCCGGGACACGTGCCGTTTGACTCAAATACCCCCCATCTCATAGGCCAGCACCACCATGGCACCGAAGAAGGGCTCCTCGTCGTCGTCGGCCTCGACGAGCAAGGCCAGCAACAACAACAAGGGAAAGAACAAGTCGAACGACGATCAGGAGGACTCGAAGGGAAAGGTGCGCATCACCGTCGCCCCAAACCCACCCGCGCATCCACGACGATCGTTTCGCAGGGAAAGGGCGCTCTGAAGGCAGCCACGGCCGTCAACGTCCGCCATATCCTCTGCGAGAAGCACTCCAAGGCATCAGAGGCCCTGCAGAAGATCCAGGTTCGCGTGCTCGTTTTCGTAACCTGATCGAGGGACATGCCACCAACCGACTCGCTACCACTAATAGGAGGGCCAATCCTTCAACAAAGTCGCCCAAGAGTACTCTGAAGACAAGGCAAAGGGTGAGCGCTGCCCATGTCAACCGCACTACGGCGCAGCGGAGTCTGATCTGGTTGCTTTTTCTCAGCTGGCGGGTCGCTTGGGTGGATGGTGAGAGGGAGCATGGTCGGCCCGTTCCAGGACGCTGCTTTCGCGCTCACACCCTCCACCGTCGACAAACCCATCACATCCGGCCTCGTCAAGACCAACTTTGGCTACCACATCATCATGGTCGAAGGAAGACGGTAACAATTCACAAGATCTGGTTCACAGTGCCCCGAGGTTCGGGTATGCCCGCATTGCAGTTCCTCGCGAAGCATAATTTCAATTGTATCATTAGAAGTTCAACAAAGCGGCTACAATATATCAAGTCCATTTCGAACGATGTAAAATAGGTGATAAAAGTCTAAAAAACCAATACAAGAGATAAAGAGCAAAACCACTGGCCCAAAAGAGTCGAGTCTCGAAGACGAAAAACAAAATCACTGCTCCCAGTTTGGGCTAAAAGCCGCTCCAGGATACCCTGGCGGATAATACGGCGTCGTCGTACTTACGGCCGTCTCCACTGCTGCTCCTCCTGCTGCTCCTCCTGCCCCTCCTCCTCGTTGAGCAGGCTGAGAAAGCCCCGCAGGGTAAGGAGGAGGGGGTGTACCCGTTGTAGGCGCTCCATACTGCCTCACCATCCCTCCAAGGGGAGCATGGTACGCTGCGTAATGGTGCTGCGGATGCATGTATGGGTAGGCATACGGGGTCACCGCTGGATGGTGAGGATAGGGTCCATGAAACGCGTAGCCCGGAATGGGGCTCGGCTCATCACGATCATCCCCCTGTCCTCGAGGCTTGTACGGGATCATTGCAGGATAGTCAGGGTAACCTGGTTGAGGGCCACGGGTCATCATGTAGGGGTTGCTTCGGTCATAGGATAGGGACGCCATCGGAGGGCTGGCCCCAGTCGCTGGTTGGGCACCCTTTCCCTTGGAGCTAGACCCGTTCGTTTGTGGATCCCTGGAGGAGGATCCGCCTGCATTCGTTGTATCCCCTTCTTGTTCATCAAGATCTATCCTGGATTCATTCTGGCGGTAGAAATCATCCAATTCCTGGTGAGACTAGCGGAGATGTTAGGTACTTCAAGCAACGAATAAAATAGTCTGAAAGGCTCACCCGCCCTGGCATTCCCTTCGCAATCTTCTTGAAATTCAAACCATGGCGCGTCAAAAGGTCGAGAAACAGGCCTATCCAAACGACAATGCCAAATTTTCGTTGATGCACGGGGGAGACGGATGACGACACAAGGAGAGCGAGATGACGGTGGTATATGGAAAAATCGCAGTGGGAACCGAAATATAAAAAACAAACACAAGAGGGGTGAGCACTCGCGTATTCTTCGGGAAGAGAGCAAGTCACGGCCACCGACTTTTTTCTGCTTCCGACAAGTCGCCCTCGAGGTCAATGGG
Source organism: Candolleomyces eurysporus (assembly GCA_027579435.1). Classification (NCBI taxonomy): domain Eukaryota; kingdom Fungi; phylum Basidiomycota; class Agaricomycetes; order Agaricales; family Psathyrellaceae; genus Candolleomyces; species Candolleomyces eurysporus. The sequence goes on from JANBPK010001189.1 coordinate 142,124, forward strand.
TGAATGTCTACCATTGCGAGAACCACTTCTTCGCGACGCCGTTGTCTTCTCCTTTCCATTCTTGCGCGTTTCGAATTGACTCAGAATCTTCGTCGCTTTCGTCAAAACTTGGGATGGTTCAGGCAGGCCAGACGTCGGTTCAATGGGTGATGCTTGTGACGATTCCGCGGGAGGACTTGGTGGCTCTTCGTGGATGATCGCCACAGATTTGACTTGTTTGCCCTTGCGTTTCGAGCGTTTCGTAGGCCGTGATGATGCCGATTCCTACAAAAATTGAAGCATTCATTTTAGTGTATCGGCGTGATACAAAGCGTAACTCACAGGGTTGGGTTCATCTTCTTCGGTCTTTGGAGGAGCAGATGATCCGGAATGGGATGCAGCAAGCTGTATAACTTGAACAGTAGAAGGGGCCGTAGATATGGATATAGGCGTGGGAGCATGGTCTGACGCAGGGGTCGGGACGTCGGGGGAGGGTATTGGCGCGGGGGATGCCACGGAGGCTGACACCGATTCTGAGTCAGGGAGATTGGGTGGTATGCTGAGGGCGGAAAGGGAAGGACCAGAAGCTGAGATCGAGGTGGATATAGGTTTCTGCCGTCTCGTGGAGACTCTTCTTTCTGGCTCAGGAGTCGCTGGAGTCGTGGAAGACTCTCCGAGTTGCGAGTTGAGCCTTGTGTTCCTCGGCTCCGGTTGAGGCGTAGCAGTAGCACTGTTTCCGGCTCTTTCCAATGCCGCGCTGACCTTGGGAGGACGTCCACCTCGCCTGCCTTTCGCAACCCGGCTTGGGACAACGAATGCAGAGAGATTCTTCCCTACTTCCGCGTCGTGCTGAGCAATATCGGTCAACAGCGCGTTACCCTTCTTCTTTCCACCACCCCTGCGTTTGCGCTTCTTGGGCCCAAGCTGAGCCACCACCTTGCGGAAGTCGATTTGACGCTTCTTGTGAAGGTAGTAATAATCCACACATTGTGACGCGGTTTTATGAGGGAGGGATTGGGCAATGATGCCGAATTGTTTGGGGAATTGAGCGAATCGGTCAATGAAGATCCGTTTCTCGTCGTCCGTCCAGTCGTCAATGCCAGTATCGGGTGCGTAATATTCCGTTGGATTCTCGATCAAATGATTGGTGTCGTCGAACATGTAATCCACCGAACCTTGAGTAACCGAAATCATGTCAGGAATGGTTGCAGCGTTGCGCATAGACAGGAAATTGGGATCCACAGCATCATCGTTGCCGAGGCTCGCAATAATCTGTTCCATTTCCAGGTCTGATCGGACTGCATCGGTGATTGCCGTTGTACGCCTTGTAGTCCTGCCAGAGTGCTGCAAGCTGTCGTGGTCCGATGAAAACATGGAGCGATGCTGCTCGTTCAGCGCAGCACAATGAGCCTTCCACTTTTCATTCAACTTGAGGTATTGCCTATTTAAGTTGTCGATCTTCTCAGCGGTCGATTCTTGACGGCGTTCAAAGTGCTCTGTTAGAGATGGTCGCACTGCATTGAAGGTATCTAGACGAGCTTCCCGCCTCGTTCTTCCTAGAACTTCTTCGATCAAGCTCTCCGGGGTAGAGTCGGCATACTCTGGCGGGGGAGGTAGGTGGCTCAACGCAGCAGTCGCCTGATTGGCCATCAAGACAGGATTAACAACCTCGTCACGGGTCTGTCGATCGCACATCAAGCGGGTCATGACAACAGAGCGTAGGGCATCTGACAGTGTCTTTGCCTCAGTAAAGGGCGGAGGATCAGAGGTGGGAGCAGCGTCTGGTGGGAGAAGAGGCTTCAGCTTCAGCAGAACTTCACTCGTATCCACTGGTGGAGGTGGTTCGCTTTCCTCCTCTGCATTTTGTTCGAGGGCAGGGACAACAGCGACGTCCTCATGGATACCAGTATCATCGGAGACGCGATTCTTGGGCTCCGTAGTCTTTGAGGGCGACGATGACGATTCAGAATTCTCGCTCTGTACACCTAGGGAAGGTGATTCAGGACGGGCGTCTCGAGTCGAAGCGTCATCTTTTGACGTAGATTCTGTTCAAAGGTGAAAATCAGAAGCACAGTATCGCACGAAATAAACGGACCAGTCTCAGGGAGGGTGACGGGTATAGGTGACTCCGTTTTCGGCTGCGGTGGAGAGGGTGACCTCATAAGTTCATCGGCTGGCGAATGAGATTTTTCATGTGCAGGCGTCACACCATTGGTGTGAGCAGCTGGAGGAGAAGATGGCCTTTCCTGTACAGCTACACCTGCACTAGCATTCCCATTTTGCGACGGCTTTGAATCTAAACATTGCACCATCGACCTCAAGTCTTCAAAGCACATACAAAACATTATTCATACCTTGTTTGGTACCAAAAATAGAGCTCTCTTCGATCGTTGAAGGACGTATTGAGAAAGACGAGGTAGAGCTTAGTCCAGGAATTGGTGCATCTTCTGCTTGATCCTCTTGTGACGGCATTGGGGCCGTGGTGGAGACAGGTGCATAGACATGCGTCGCTGACTTTGAACTTGGAACAGGGACAGCTTCGGCCCTCAAATCAGGTCTGGTTGGAGGTGCAACCGATGCCGCCTTGACTTGCTGGACGCCAAGGAATGAATCGGATGGATGCCTACTGTGGCTGGAGGAGCTGAGCGTCGACGCATGTCCCTTTATGGAAGACGGCGGCAGGTCAGAGAAATTAGTAGAAGCGATAGAAGACCGAGAGGACCGCCGGGAGAGTTGGCTGCGCACGGGACGAGCGTCAAATTCAGGGCGCCGCCCGCTAGTCTCTGCTTGCATCTGAGGCGAAGCGGCTCTCCGTTCAGGCGATCCAGTTCCAGATGGGAAGCGCGAAGAGCGGTGATCAGCGTAAGGCTCATAGTGGTCCCAACGGTTGCTTCCGGACGGCAGATTATCCCTACGAAAGGTATTCCCAGATGGTGGTTCCGGATGATGCCAGTTGCGGGACTCCCACTTGCTATCAAGCCCAGGTCGGTAAGAATCATAGTCAGAACGTGAGCCGGTCACAGGGAAGGGTTTTGGTGGAGGCGGCCTGTATCGATCACCCCCATGAATGAATGATGGCCGAGCAGACTGTCTCGATGGACCGTCCATGGGTGGATCTTGGATGGCGCGCGAGGGGTAGTCGTTGAAGCGTTCAAATACTGGAGGTCTACGAACCCGTTAATTTCATACTTTAGCGAAAAAGATGTTTCGTTGACACATACCCATCATTGCGGGTCGGACGATCAGTGTGACTTTGTTTCCAGGTTTCCGAGGGCTCAAACATGCGTGTTGCAAGCGTGTCGTCTCTCTGGCCGCGGCTGCGGACAGATGTCGTAGGAGATGGGGGACCTGGTTTTCGCTCTTGCCAGCCAGCAGGTTTATTGTGAACAGTTTGCCAAGGGCCCTGCCTATCCCAATGTTCCGAGTCTGCAGAATGAGACGGCGTCGTGTATCGTTCGGGACTGGGAGATCGAGAGTAATGTCTATTCGACGGATATTCTGGCCTATAAACGTTGGGACGATGCGAGTTTGAATGTTCGTCGCGGTAATTTGGTGGTGGGCGGGGAGGCACATAGCTATCATAGGTTCTTCGGGGGGCTATGGGAGACGGACTTCGGCGAGATATTATGGACGTTGGCTGTCGCTGTGAAAGAAAAGACCATTGAGCTGAAAGATCAATTTACGAAGGAGGCCACTAGACGAACATCGTAAACCCCTGGCATGGAACCCGACGGCCGTCGCGGATCGTAACGCGGGAAATTTGTGGATATCTGAGGGATGTCATATCCTCCAGAAGACATGGAAAATAATGAAAATGCGAGGTGCAGTGAATCCCAGACGCTACAGCTGGTCCAGAATTACTGTGGGACAATGGTCGCTGGCCGGGACAGAGAAAGAAGGAAAAGGGAACCGGTATGGAGGAGTACAGAGAAGAGGAGCGATTATGCTCTGGACGAGAAATAATACAATGAAAAGGGAGACTTGTGAAAGCGAAAACGAGTTGAAGTCCACAGGTGCCAAGTTCAGCCGGGCTGGCCACTCCAGTCCAAACAAGCTTATTTGTCTCGCTCCCTTTTTGGCTATCTCTTCTCACGTGCTGGCGCTGTGGACTTGGATGCTGGCAGTGCACCCCACAGCCCATGGACGCCCAGCCCGACAGACTCCCTCCTGGCCTCCGCAATCCAGCGGATATTCTCTTTCAAAAGGATGGAGTGAGGAGGGCCATCATAATCGCGTATTGGACAGCAATCATCCTCGCAATACCCCTTTGGTGGCACACCACAAGCATCGAGCGACTACCACTACCAGAATCCCGCGTATCCCAGCAAGTCGACAAGCCCATCGCCATACCTGTCACCATATGTCTGCAGGGAGCCAGTCTGGCACTGTCTTCCCGTCTTCAAAATGCGTTGGATGGCCAGAAAAGGGCAGCACCGCGATGGGAAGGGCTTGACATCCATGTAACTAGCGCCCAATGTGGTATGTGCATCCCGGCGGTTGTCTCCTTTGAGTTTTATTCAAGAACGGGAACAGAATCGAATGACGACACATACACTGTATCAGCTGGCCCACAGAACACAATACACGGGCGCCATTTAACGATCCCACTAGACCATTGTACGCCCCCGTCACCTGCCCCATCGAACATGATCACATATTGCCTCCCTTAGTCGAGGACCTCGTCGAAACGATTTCGTCATTGATAGCGCCAGTTGATATCGACCAAGGAAGACAGACTCGCGTTGCTCAGTTCGCGTCTCGCTATCGGCTCGCTTTCAGCCTCTTGAACGAAGATGCTAGTCTCGAGAATAGCGTCATGAGCTGGGATGTACGAAAGGGGATTGAAGGTGAGAGTGTTCAGCCATCTAGCTCGCTTTACATACTCACCGAGCTGCAGACCATGTGCAACCAATTCTAGATGCGTTGAGCTCCCAGCACAACTTTACCATTGAGAGTCAGGTGCAGTCCTACGCACCTCTGGCATTTGACCTCCGCCCCGTTTCGAACGACTCGTTTGGACTGTCTTACGATGATTTGACTGTCTTCGTAAACTCCGCCGAATGGACTCTGTGTAAGTAATCTGTTTCTTCCAGTAATGATTGATCTAATTGTCACGTTAGCATCTAGCGTTTCTAACGATCCCGTCTTGCACTTCCTCCTCTTCATCCCCTCCTCTGATCATAGCCCACTGAACATCCTCAACTCAGACGGTAAGAACAAAAGGGACTTGTTGATAGCAGCAATGCTAACTTGGTTGCAGGAACGCTCTCAAAATCCACAGCGTTTATTCTACCTCAATGGGGTGGCATAGTGATTTACAACCAACCTCAGGTCTCCACGATGCCGAAACTCTCTGAACATGGCCTGCATCGTTCATTCTCTACATTCGCGACCCAGCTTATGACCCTGCTCGGAGTTCCAGATTTACCTCCTGGGATTCTCAGAGCCCGGAACGATCCAGGCTTGATCTCTGCATGGCAACTGGACGCACTCGTACGGCGTCGGATATTGGAGACTGCAAAGGGCACCCAGGATACCCTTCGCAGTTTCATCCAATTGGCAAATCAAATCGACAACATGCCTATCGGCGAATCTGTGAGAAACGATATCGAGGGATCCCTCAACGCGTTGGAAAAGGTGACGTTATTTACTATCCCATAAACGGTACTCTGGAAGCCAAATTAACCATCTCTGCCTCCTCCTTATAGTTGTTGAATACGGCATCAGCAAGTTCTCTTTCGCAGTCCTTCAGTTACTCTGCAGAGGCTCTCAACTTGGCTTCGAGTGCGTTCTTTAGCCCCGGTATGCTGGCACTTCTTTATTTCCCGGCTGAGCACAAGTATGCGGTGTATTCGCCGTTGTTTGCGAGCGCGATGATTCCTCTGATTGTTGCTGCACTCAGAGAGTTCAAAGCTTGGAAAAAACAGCGGACTCAGCAGTAGTATTTATGGCTTGTCGTTAGGTGGTAGTGGTGTATTCTATACTTTATATTTTATTTCACCTGAAGGGGAGCTAGATTCGAGTGCCGGTATGTGCTACTTCGCAGGGAAGGTTTTAGGATAACTTTCCGTTATGTGGGTTCCTCCGCGTAGGTTTTGTCCAATGAAACCCAAGGAAACTGGCTCGAAGCCCTCGGGACCGCCGCCGGTGACTGAACCTGGAATAGACTGGAATAGATCTATCAACGCATTCGGACACTTGACTTTGTTTTGTTCTCTCTCTGATCCCCGGTCTGCTAAAATTTGCATTCCCCCATCTTCAGACTTTTTTCCAGGGCCCGGCCGACGGCTCTGGAGTCTCGAAAGAAGTCTGAATTTAAAAAAACCGAAGGCTTATTACCGTCTGGACGAGTTACGTCGTAGAAGTGAGGATCGAACAAATTCTGATCAGGGTCAATGGTGAGTCACTATACCTCGAGGTCAACGATCTGGGGTACCTCCAGGTAGATTATCTTTATCGTTATCTAGCAGTCAACCGACCGCAGTCCCCTTCTGCGGTGGGGTGCCCTTTATTTGTTTACTTTACCTTTTGGTTTCATCACCTCGACGGACATTCCCGACAAGGCCTGGCTCCAACGAGTTCGTTCCGTCTCAAGTTCAGTTCAAGTTCAGCTCTCTTTCCAAAGCTCAAAAATTTAGTTTCATTTACCGAATTTCTGGGTACTGCTTACCGGCGTTGGGCTCAGTGGGTGGGAGCCCCCACTGTCGGGCTTCCCGTCTTCGAAATTCAAGGCGCAACCGTCCACCAAGCTTTTTCTTACCGACAGAGCAACGCAGACGAGGTGATGGCTGGGTTGGATGATGATGGACAAGAATGTTCGTAAACAAAGAAAGACGATCCGTCTCCACGAGCTGCTGCTGCTGCTGTCGCCGGGATATTATTGACTTACCACGGAGTGCTTCTTGGCCTTCGACGGAAATTACCAGCCCATACAGTGAGTGCATGGCGAAGCCCGAGGAACACCTGGTATTAACTCCAATTCATCGGCATGTACTGCGCTGGTACAGCTGGGTCCCGCCTCCCACCTAAGGAAAGGGGTCGTGAAAGCCGTAATGGCAGCTGCAATTGGTTTCAGGGGGCACAAAAATCCACCCGCCACAGTATCCAGGAATTTTCATGAAGCACGGGGCGATTGTGATACGGATTGTGCATGCAATAATCTCTCGGCCAGGCTTTGTGTCAGGGCGTGTCGGAATGCCTTGCGGAGAGGCTGGGTTACTCAGGGCTGTTCCGTTCCACGGCGCCAGTAGCCAGGAATTCCACGGCGGCGTCATTAAGCATGAACACGACCCAAAGTCACGGTGTTGTAGCCTGAGGGAAAAAGAGTACAAACCGTGCCAGTGGTTTGTAGCTACTTATTTTACCTTGCTGCTATGTAAGGACAGGACAATTGAGCTCCCAAATTTGGTCCAAATCCAAGCAAAGAATCCGAGCCGCCTGGGTGAGCCGAGTCGAGCTTGTTGCGGCGAGGCTAGCTCCACAGAGTGGGCGGTGACGGAGATTAATCAAGTCTTTGTTTAAGCTGCGAGAAGGGTTATCGGGGATCCCTAGCTTTGGCCGGGCAGAGTGGCTGGGCAGCATGGCGACGACCTGCAAAGGATAGGAGCTATATCAGGGTACGCAACCCTGAATGTTACAGCACTGCAAAGTGTCTAGAACGTTTTGCGCCCAAGTTTGAAGAGACCGTGGCTGTGTTCCTTGTCATTTTGACTTTTCGAGCGCTGAAAGAGGGAGTCCCTTTTTTGGAGAGAACATGTTCTACGAAAATCACGGCTCAGACCTCGTGCAATGACGAAAGGTTTCATGGGAGAGGGCAAGGCCTATGATGAAAGCAACGCGTCGGTGATGTGTCTTGCCCAAAACATGAAAAAGAAACTCACTCTTTGTCACCTACTAGCTGTCAAAGTAGAATTTTACACGGCTTTGGACTGTCACGTCCGAAAAAGGTCAGATTCAGATCCATGCAGTGTTGGTTGCTGGAGATCTCAAAGAAGGCCTTGAGGACAATGTTTCCAGGAATTTATGACGTTAAAAACACGTAGTATTGGCGTGTAGAAGGTTGTTTCTACCAAGTTTGAGCGTGTCGCATGGAAGTATGTGCATGCAAGAGTATCGAGCTAGAGATCTCATTCGATCTAAGCTGAGTCACAACGTGCGCCAGTTCGTGTACAAGGGTTCGACTGAAGCGACTGATAGATAAGTTCCGGGAGCGAGGGGCCATGGGGAGCGATGAAGGTCGAAGATGAACCGAACTTGAGCGAAAACGTTTCCGAAGTGAGTTTGCTCCGGACCCCTTATCCTAGGTTTATTTCCTAGATATATATTTTGTGGCTTGTGACATTAAAAATAGTTTCGTTCAATAAATGGGGTCATCTAGAAAAATGATGAGCCTGGCAAACATGAGAAGAGAAGGGAACATACAAAGCCCACCTTGAGCGCCAAGCGCTCGATTTCGCCAAATACTAACCCTAACCCGACACCAAAGCCCCTGATGTAACAAGCCTTAAACTCGGAACAGCCTTGACTCCCACCACCACCACATAACCTTCCTAGCCCCTTCGAAGCTAGTTTATAATGACGTCGAAGATAAATGTCGACGGCATACTCTCATTTGAGCAGCCTTTCGTCAGAGTGAGCCGTCTAAACGAAGAAGTAGCCCGTCCGTGTTGCTAACCATGGTTAATCTAGGTCCCGTTTGAGAACTACCGAAAGATATTTCGGATATCTCAGAAGAACATTGAGAAGGAACTCAGCGCTACTCAGAACACCTTGAATGATCTCGCTACCCGCAGTGCCTCTGGAGAGGTCGATGCAGCGTCGGCAATGGAGGCGATAGAGAACCTGATCAAGAAGGTCGAGAATCTCAAACAGAAGGTATCGTGCGTCACCCTATCTTGAACCGTAGCTTTTCTGACAAAATGATAGCTGTCTGACCTGCAAGAAACGGCAGCCAAACCAACACTGGATGTAATGCGCGAACGACTCCATCACCTGGGGACCATTGTTAACACCGACTCACCGAATGCAGATGAATTCGCGAGATGGGCGGATACTCGCCTTGATAGGTGGATAGTCGACTGGTGCCTCCGTACTGGGAAGGAGAGAACAGCGAAGCAAGTTGCAAAGGAACGGGGAATCGAGGTGAGTATACTCTTGAACGGTTTTGACTTCCTATTGACTCGTCTTCATAGACCCTCGTCGACATCGAATTGTTCAGCGACATTCGGCGGATTGAAACAGCATTGTCGAATCATAGCTGCACTGAAGCACTGGCGTGGTGCAGTGAGAACAAGTCTGCTCTGAGGAAAGTAAAGGTGAGATTGGATGACGAGAACCGCCCACGGTTTGTGAGCTTAATCTCTTACAGAGCACTCTCGAGTTTGAACTTCGGCTTCAAGAATATATTGAACTATGTCGAGCTCGGAAGACTGTCGAAGCAAATGCTTACTTGAAGAAATACCTGGCTCAATGGCACGACAATTACCTTTCTCAGATCCAACAGGCTGCCAATTTGCTTATATTCCCTCCCACAACGACCTGTGGGCCTTATAGAGTGAGAACCTTTACCCTCATCCTGCGCACTTTACTGACTGATTGACTGTCTAGCGATTGTACGACTCCTCCCGGTGGGATCACCTGGTTCGATCCTTCAGATTTGCCATCTATAACCTGAACAGCATCCCCACCGAGCCTCTGCTACATCTTGCTCTTTACGCAGGTCTGGTCGCGCTTAAACTTCCTGCATGCTACGACCCCTCGACAAAGAACGTCGATTGTCCAGTCTGCGATACCTGCTCCGGCGATTCCTCACTTGGGCTAGGGAAGCTCGCTGAAGAAGTGCCATACAGCCACCACGCGAATTCCACGATTGTTTGCCGACTTACCGGGAAGATCGTGAATGAAGATAACCCCCCTATGGCCTTTCCTAATGGCCGAGTGTATTCAAGAGAGGTATGTATTCACTCTGGTTATCGTACGATGATCCACTCTTAACTCTGTGGCAGGCTCTTGAGGAGATGGCCGCAAAGTCGAATGGGATGGTTACGTGCCCACGTACTGGCCAGATGGTGAATTACTCCGAGCTGAGGAAGGTATTCATCTCGTAGGCCACTCCTATCCTGTGTCGGAAATATCAATGGGATTGGTTGTATAACAGCATGGGTACTCTGACCAACGACGACAGATACATACTCGCTTTGAGACAATGATTGCGTCGTCGTCTCTTCGGCGGCACTCTTGCCTGCATTAAGCTCATAAACTTGTATGAAAAAAGAATGCCCCAAGGCCGATTTGAACGACCGACCTCTCCGTCGCCTAAGTACGAGTACATGGTACGAGCGGAACGCTATAACGACTTAGCTATTGGGGCACGTAGAAGCGAAGCGACACATGGCCGTCTCAGACGCCACTGCGGACCTTCTAGTCATTTCCCTCCAAATGGTTTGTGATGATGAACGAGATGCCGAAGCAGAGTTACCAGGAGAGCCTAAGCAAGGACACCAGTGTTTTGACTCTAGCACTTGAGCCTTTATTTTCGCTACCACACTACGTCAGACACAAGGTAATCTGTTGGACCACAGCGTCTATATGATGTAGGCGCTTGTCGATTTTCATGCTCCGATTCAACATTGGCAGCCACGTGCGCTTAGCCCACACCGGGGGCCCCGGCGGGCGCTTCTGATGAATCGTCTGATTAAACCGAACCTCCATGTCTCGACCTCCCGCGACTATCCAGGACTTTGAAGTCGGTGACGAGATTGCATATGGATCCCTTGCAACGGTGTTATCGACCCTCCGCTCCAAATACCGTGCTTGACCGCTAATGCAACAGCCAGATCTCAGAGGCGACGCACAAGAAATCTGGGAAGGTGTACGCGATCAAGATCCTGAATAAGATACACCTTGCCAGGAAGAAAATGATAAACTCGGTCATGATGGAAAAGAACGCTCTTGTCGCGCTCTGTTCTCGCCCTGAATTACATCCTGGCATTGTCCGCTTGCATTATTGTTTCCACGATCCTATCAACTTGTGTGCGTTATCACAGCCCATGCACGAACCTACCCTGATTCTGCATTTGCAGACTTTGTGCTAGATCTCGCTCCTAACGGCGATCTCAAAGCACTGGTGCTCAAACTCGGTTCCCTGTCCTTGGAATGCGCCAGGTTTTACACTGCCCAGATGATTGACGCCATACTATACATGCACGAGGCGGGGGTCGCCCATCGAGATATCAAGCCCGAGAATTGCCTTCTGGATGATTCCATGAGGATCCTGCTTGCAGACTTTGGGTCTGCTCATGTTAGCTCCGACCTCTCAGTGCATCGAACTAGCACCTTTGTTGGAACGGCCATGTTCATTTCACCGGAGGTTCTCGGCAGGTTGAATTGCGATCCCAAAGGGTTCGGATCCTTATTCTCACTATTACAGCACTAGTCACTCATGATACACAGGCCGGACATATGGGCCACCGGAGCCTGTTTGTATTTCTACCTTTTCGGCACGTACCCATTTGCTGCCGCCACTGACTATCTTGTCATGGAGCGAATCAAAAAGCTCCAATTTTCTGTGCCTGAAGACTGTGACCCAGACGCCGCCGAGCTTATCAAGAAGCTTTTGGTCCTCTTCTGTTCATCCATTACTAGTACCCACATGCTGACTTGTTTCTCAGGTTGCAGACCCCGCCGAACGTCTGGGGATTGCGCCACATTCATCGCCCACAGAACTTCGAGCCCATCCCTTTTTCGCTGACATCAACTGGGAGTCTCTATGGACGTCTCCGGTACCTGAGATTACACCAGGCGCCTTCAAGAAAGACAAAACGGATGCAAAAACGGAGGAGGAAAAGGAAGAGCTGTGGGCCAAATTCGGCGAGATAGCAATTGTCGATAATTAAATATGTATTTAATCTTGTGGCTGTGCCAATGTCAAAGTTCTGGGGCACCGGCCTAATCCGGCGTGCTGCGCGGTTGCTGCATAGGACGATTATACTTTGTTTGACGCGCCTTGCCCGTTTCACGCTACAACCACGACTCTTCGAGGCCTCCTTCGATTCGAAAATCACCTCAATGCGACATGATCGAACTACCAAGCGAGATTAACACCTTGCGTCAGCGGGTACAAATCGAGGCAGTCAATCCGGAACCTTCAAAGAAAACCGCCGAGCGCAGAACAATTTCCTGGCCTGAAATTGAGGATTGGCAGAAAGACAACGAGTATATAATTCATGGATACAGGAGGTTCGCGTTTCACGTATGATATAATAGAGTTTACTGTTAAACTTTTAACGCGATTAGACTTCAATACTCTTGGTGGGGGTGCCTCGAGTCCTGGTTTGGATGTTCGTCGCTGTTGTTCACTTTTAATGGAAAGCAGTACGGAGACTGAGGCATTATACAGATCTTCACAACGAAACAAGTGAGCCTTCCGGTTAGCATGCAGAAGCTGCAACTGAACCAGACGTCAGTCAACATCCACTCCCACCTCTGGGGTGGCGTTCTTTTCGCCGTTTATCTGGCATCTGTCACAAATACCCTCCATCCGCTTGCAACGTGGAAAGACATGGTGATTGTGAGCATATTTTTGCTGTCTGCCGTGTTTTGTCTGCTGGGCAGTGCTATCTTTCATACCTCGACCTGTCATTCTCTGGAGGTATGTAGTCACCCACCGTCATGCCGTCCTCATGTAGTAGGCTCATTGACTTGTATAGGTAGCGACGCGTTGCCATGCTTTAGACTATTCTGGCATTATAATCCTGATCGTCGGATCGTTCTTTCCTTCTATCTACTACGGATTTTACTGCCACCCTCACCTCCAAGTGTTTTATCTGGGAGCTATGTCCGTCGTGGGCTTTGGTAAGTTCGATCAAGATCGCCTTGGTGAAGATTCTAAATGTCTTTAGGTGCCTCGATGATTGTCCTCAACCCGGAATATGCGAAGCCAACACACCGTGGGGCTCGAACGATGGTGTTCATTGGACTTGGCCTGTGTGCCTTCGCTCCAGTTTCTCATATCGTATTGACAACTCATGGCCTCAACGAGTTGCTCACGGAACTGGGCTTCGGCTGGACTGTGGGTTCCGGGGCACTCTATATCGTTGGTGCTTGCATCTAGTTGGTCCCTTCGTTAAGATTGACCCCCCCGAGGCTAACATAACATTTCATCTCAGCGCGAACAGATTCCCCGAAAGATTATCGCCAGGAACGTTTGACTATATCCTCGCATCGCATCAGATCTTCCATTGCTTTGTTGTGGCCGCAGCGCTAGCTCATTACAAGTCTGTTTTGGTTAGCCTTGACTACCGAATGGCGCATCCAACGTGTTCAGCTTAATGTTGGGATTGACAGTTTCCTTTTAGATCTCCGTTCAGTGCGGCGCTGCTGTCGCGGGGATAGACTCATTGCGTTAGTTTCTATAGCCATCTCCGTTCGCACAAAACATATGCAAAATTTACTATACCATAGAGCTGTGCTTCTCGTTTGGGGACGATACTTGATTATCACAATGACGATGCCCGAATTCATATTTTCCGTGGAGGTGCAGTATCCTTAGTGGTTATTGGAAATTACTACAGTGACTGTGGGACCATGCCGTAACTCGGGGACCCCAGTTTCAAACGTTAACAGAGCACTGCAACCTCACCTTGTTTCCACCTCGATTATTCCAAGCACAGCTCGGCAGTTTCCGAGGTCCTGGATGCTTGCCACCCAAGGTTTGCCTGGTGTGTCCTTGCACAGGCACCTCTCTCCCTCGTAATGCCCCAGCCCCCGGGCACCACCATGAATGTTGCCCAAATCCGCACGCATTTGCACCTGGTTGACGGAAGCATCGACCCAGGACGGGCTTGACTGGCAAAACCCATGCAAGTGTCGCTGCGCTCCAACTCCGGAGCCTCCGACGCCGCCACCTGGGCCTGAAAGGACCCACATAACGCGACGTTATTTCCCAATTTTTCAAGGGCTGATAGGAACCGTCTCGGAAACTTGGCAGGTTGCGGTCGAACCAAGTCGAGTGTGAGTTCGTTTCCTCGAAAACACCGGGGTCACATTTCAGGCTAGATCTCCCAAGGTCACCTCAATCTCTGCCGTGATAATTTGGAGATCGAAGTCCGCGATGAACAATCACTCAAAGAAGAGTTTCCAAAGTCTAAACCCCGCTGGATTCCCATTTGGTACGTTTATTACCGCCTGGAAGAAATATTTCCTTTCAAACTGTAAAACCAGTAGGGGTGTGTGTGTGTGGGTTGACGGCGTGTGCTTCATCCAAACCTACGCAAGCAATCCATCGACGGCAGGCGAAGTCCACGTGTGGCAAACGAATTAGGCCCATTCCATCGCAGCTCGCTCAGTTCATCTCGGGACCGCTCTCTTCAGGAAAACCAACTAGAGATTTACCAGCCCGAGAAGGCTTCAACTCCGCTTCCGTGCTGAAGGCGTTATGACCGAAATGAGATCCACTACCGATCTATGATTTCCCTCCGTCCGATAATGGCATGCACTTGCATGCTATATAATGCCATCTGTGTCGTTGCTTCTTGACTGCCCTGGCTGGACCTGCCTTTTTATACGTTCTAACGACGTTCCTCTAATTCCTCCCGAATCATCTCCCCAGATTTACTATGCCTTACTGCCTAGGCCTGCAGGCTGCTGCAGAAGCCTTTCTATCTATTGGCCTCGCCACACAGTTTACCTTGGCTGTCGTTGCATTCCTTCTCATCGTCACCATAATCTCTGCCTTTCAGAAGGATGGAGTTGACTCGCCAACTTCCCTTCCTGGGTCTTCCCTCTTTTCCATCTATCCATTTTTCCGACGAAGATATGATTTCTTGAACTGGGGCTTTCATGCTACCGGTCAAAGTATCTTTCGATTCAATCTCCTCCGAGTGAGTATTCGCGCCTTTCTACCACCTTCATCTTTGACCAACCCTTTGCAGAATACCGTGGTCGTAGTTTCCGGAGAGAGCGCACGACAAGCTTTCTTCACTGCTAAAAGCCTTGATCTCACAGAAGGATTCAAGATTTTATCCGGTGCCGTACGCGAATTTCCCGCCGTACACCTTCTTTGCTCCATTAACGTCCTTCTGTTCCCAGATACCCATGGTCCGTGGCGTGACGTCCGATCTACAGACGCGTCGAATCCAACAAATCCACAAGCGCCTGGCAAACGTTCAGCGAAATGGCCCTCTTAGCGAACGTAAGTCTAATTATTGACCTTTCTTCTTGCCCCAGTTTGACTAAAGCCCGGCCACCTTAGTTATCCCATGCATCCTGGAGGATTCTCGGCGAGTGATGGAGACCTGGGGGTCTGCCGGAAAATTCGATCCCTTTGAAAAGGTCTATGAGGTGGGTCTCCTTACATCCTCATGCTCGAGGGCGCATTTCTAATCAAAATTTGAATAGCTTACATTCCAACTTACCATTCGATCTATATCCGGTACCGAGATAGCGGATGACCCCTTGCTCGTCGCCCGTCTGAAAAAGCTGTACGATGAGCTTGACACCGGAACGACACCAGCAACTGTCCTCCTCCCATGGCTTCCCACTCCAGCTATGATCAAAAAATTGTGGGCTACCAAGACGATCTATGAGATTGTCGCGAAAGCCATCAGCGACCGAGAACAATCTGGAGTTCATCACAATGACACTTTACAGATGCTTCTCGACTCTGGCGACGACAGACTTGTAGTCGTGGGGGTTCGTACCTATTATATTCTGATGCTCATCTTCCAAAGTACTAACGAGGTTTCACAGTTTATCATGGGGCTCGTGATCGCCGGCGCTAGAGCTACTGGTACCACAGGTGATTATCGGAATTTGTTGTGAACAGAACCTTCATCGCTGACCTTGTTTTCTTGGTTCGTGATAGCGTCATGGCTATTGACATTCCTCGGGGGACATCCCGAATGGCGCAATAAGGCCGCCGTAGAAGTGGAGAAACTGTTGGCCGCGTCTTCCTCAAGTCCGACTCAGCCACTTTCAGCCCGTCTCGCGACTATCCCTCTTGAAGCATGGGAGGCCGAAACACCTGTCCTCGACGCCATAATCCGAGAAACGACTCGTGTCGCACAGCCCCATACTGCCATGCGTCGTAACCTTGGTCCAGATCTCTATATCGACAACAAGTTGATTCCCAGTGGCGCCTATGTTATCTATCCCTTCAGTGACGTGCATCTTGATCCGGAACTCTACTCAGACCCATGGAAGTTCGATCCTGGAAGGAAAGAACCCGACCATGTTCCATTCAGTTATGTTGGCTGGGGAGGAGGTACGTTTTATTTTTCAAACATTCTTGCTGTCCGCTTAAGTGCTGACTATGTCAATCTTTTATTTAAATCAGGAAAAACTACCTGTTTGGGTACTAGATTGGCAAAGGTTGAGCTCAAGCTCGTTACCGCTATGTTCGTGCTCGGTTTTGAGCATTCAGTCTTGAACGCGTCGGGTGAACCGATGTACCCCCTTCCAACCCCCAATTGGAATGACATCCTTTTATGTCGGCCCCCTCAAGGCTCGTTCTCTCTAGGTTATTCGAGAACCTCGGTCGCTCTCTAATGGGTCATCAAGTCACCCGACCAGCGCCAGGAAGATCCACCATGCAGTATTTATCAACATTTTCTTGCGTTCCTGATCATATATTGGACGTCTGGAAGCCCTGACTATTGTTCGGATATACCGAACCTATTGGCTCCAAGTCCTCAGCAGCTGGACCGATCTTGGGTTTCAATTCCTCTTCTCCCGATCCAATACTTTATTCATTTCTTATGGTCGCACAATTTGTATAGTAACGCTGACCCTATTTATTCGCGCTGACTCCAGTATGAATCTCTCTTACTACGTCTTAGATAGATAGGTTACTGGCTCTTATGCATCTCTCCTCTCATCATCTCTCCTCTCATTATTTCTCCTCTCATCATCTCACTATGTCGTCTCTTTGTAGTATACATGGTCCTGCTCTTATGCCTCTCTTTGTAGATTGGACTCTTTCTGGAATGGGCTCTTATTACCACAGTATACGTATCTGTTCAATTAGTTGGAACTACTTGTACATGAATTGCCGTATTTATTTATTATGGGTAAATTACTGTATATTCAATCTCTTTTATGCCCACATTTGATGCGTAAGGGACGGGACAAGTGTGAAGGGGTGCCAGGAGGATGATCAGGAGAGGGTTTAGAACGCTTGCATTAGGCCCAGACTTCGCGGAGATATCTTCTGAGCGCTTCGCCCAAGATGTGCATCGTGTGGGCGTCGCATAGATTCTGTAATGTCAGCGCTGCGACGACCAGCGCGAGTGGGTCCCATCCAGATATCTGTGGGCTTGCCGCAAATCCCAAAATCAAACGTGCTATTTTCTATAATGGACGATTGAATCAATGAAGAGAAGCCGTGATAAGCGGTGAACCGACTCACAAAGATTCGCTGGTTTACACCATCGTCAGCCTATCACGCTTCGGCCGGGCGACTTTTTCCTCCTTTGCAAAAGGCAATGTTTCTGCCTTGATCTTTCCAGTCCGTTGCGTCTTGACCTGCTTTCTATGCTCCTTTTCTCGAAGGACAAGCTTCTCCTTCTTCTTCTGCGACGGCTCCCACTTGCTCTTCAAGATACGACGGACCGCCTCAGGGCTGATCCTGAATTTCTCCGCGAGCACTTGGGTCGTAAAGGTTTCCGGGTTTAGGTTGTATAGTTGACGCAACCCGTCCATCGCGTCACGAGAGATCTTGCGAGGCGGCGACCAGCCGTCTGGGAAGCGCTTCTTTATGGCTTCCCTGTGCTTCCTCCATTCCTCTGGGGTCGCGTTTGGCGGTGGTTTGCGCGAGTGGACGGGTGGTGTCCCAGGACGGGCTCCGTTGACAACTTCGTTGTCTTCGGAAAGGTCGATTTCTGCGTCGTCGTCTTCAAGAATCGACAAGGGCTTCGATTTTGAGCTGGCTGGCGCAGATGCTGCTGCACAAGAGCGAGAAAAGGACCTTGCAAGAATACGAGAAGAAGAGGGTTCTGCGGAAGAGACGACTGATAGCCGTTGTCGCGTGCACATCCGGTGGAGACTGAGGAGATTGCGCAGCGAGGAAGCCATCGTGGTCGTCGTCTTCGTCGTTGTCCAGGAGAACTTGAAATTCATCTCTGAGCTCGTTGGCACATCAGTCGGATCTCTAAATATTCAGACTCCGTCAAGGGACAACTGCTGTGTGCCTGGCAATTATAGGGTGCGCACAGCAAGCAACTATCCAACAACGTCTGCCAGCATCTGGGCTACCCTTTCTCTTCATCTTTAGCATCTTTTCTGACGGGAGACAGAATGGCAGACGTGTCTGACCCAGCTATCAACGAGGGTGAGTTCCCAGCCTCAGCGCCAAAGAGCTAGCATCGCACGCGACGACCGCCCGGGATTCGCTGGGCATGCTGGCCTAGTCGAGCAACTATGTGTATTCCTGTTTTCTAATGAATGTTTTCATTTCTCTAGCCTATCTCGATGTCCGATCTGACAAGTCGGACACGAACTGGCTGTTGCTCGACTACGAAAATGACCGATCCGACACGCTCAAGGTCACCAAGACGGGGACTGGCGGCTTGAGCGAGCTCAAAGATCTTCTTGACGATTCCAAAGCCTCGTTTGGATATGTGCGAGTCAGTTATTCCAATGACAAGGAGTCCGTACGAGAGAAGTTTGCATTTGTGGTCCGTTCATATATCGTTTTCTCATCGTATCCGAGCATTATCTGACTTGTGTTAGGTTTGGATTGGGCCTAGCTGTAAAGTGATGAGGAAGGCCAAGGTATGTGCTCGAACAGGCTCCCAACGTTCCAGGGGGTTCCCATAGAGATCCACCGTATTGACAACGGTTGTTTTCCAGATCTCCGTGCACACCGCCGATGTCAAGACCGCTCTGCGGGTATACTCCATTGAAGTGGCAGCGAGGGAGAAGGAAGATTTAAACGAGGAACCCATTATTGTCAAACTGCGGAAAGTACGTGTTACAATGTTACCTCCCATTCGCTCTTGCTTACCCCTCTTGCACAAGGCTGGCGGGGCGAGCTATGATGGTGTCTAGTGGTCACGATATATACCATAATATTCTCTCTTGTCAGCAATATCATTGCCATTTCAGTTTTCAAGTGTTCGTCTAACGTTGGGGGTCAACCCGACTCCCGTTCCGCCCATCTCAATCTGTCGCAGCGATCTCCAGAGATGACCGAACGACGTTGGAAGAAGAGGTGATCATTGAAGCCCGTCCAGATAACCGCTGTCTAGACGAGATTCTTGAGATCTGCAATCCCCTTCTCATCCAGCCTCATGCCCACCCAGTCGGACATGCGCTGGGCGCCCAAACGCTTCTCGTAGAAATCGATGGACGGCTGATTCCACTGCCATTCCCCAATAGATCAGCCGCCGTCAATGGGCAACGAGATCTGAGTCAGACTCACGGTCAGTACGGCCCAATCCATGCGAGCACAACCCTTGAGTACGGTATGAATATTCACGCCAACGCTTGGGAGATGGTTTCTTACCCTTTCTTCAGCCACTCTTCCCAAACGATTGAAGAGGGCTTTCCCAATACCATGGGAGCGGTAGTCCTGCTTCACGTAAAGGTCTTCCAGCTACACAGCGGGATGTTATCAGTGTGAGTCGAAAACACAGAGACTTGATGAACTTACGTAGAGACCGGGCCTTCCAGTCCACGTGGAATAATTGAAGAAGTAAAGGGCGAGGCCAACGGCTTCTCCTGGTGCGTCAGCGGAACCGCTGAAAGCAATCAACGCATGGGCGTAAGGAGACTCGAAGAGATTCTTTCGCAGCTGTTGAGGATGGATCTCATCTGTCGTGGCCCACTATGGATGCGAACTGGGTCAGACTCACTAATTCCGGGGTCGCTTTCACAGCATCGGGTTCCTTCTCATAGATCGCCTGTAGCGAGGGCGTTGAGACTGGGATCTGACAGACCTTATTTTCTCAAAGGTGTACATACGAGATCGATTATCAGCTGGAGAATGGTGTCCTTGATGACGAGGACGTGTTAGGCACCCCCTGCGGCAACGAAAGGACTCGACGCTACGTACGACGTCGTCTGGAGTCGCCTCCCTAATATGATAAGCGGACTCGGATGCCATTGTCAGTGCAAAGTCTGCCAGAGCCTAGACTGGGATTGGCAGGCACTGGCGGCACGGCCCGCATCGGCACTGACCCCGACGGTGGCTTCCGTGTGTTTGTATATATTTATCTTTGAACCTTATTACTGTCCATCCTCGCGGATACACTCAACGCGCGCACGAACCTTCAATCGACGATGGACAAGAACAAGTTGGCCAAGCTGCAAGCTGCAGCAGCTGCGAACAGGATTGGTGAGCCCTTCTCCGCGTTGCAGCGGCAACGAGCACCTCTGACAGCGAGCAATACACACACTTTCGGCGTGCACCTCGAACACGAAACGTTTTTCATTTACTAGGCGGCAAAGGGACTGTCCGAAGAAAGGTCGTGCGCAAAACAAAGCCTTCTGGGGCCCAGGATGACAAAAAGCTGCAGGGGGCCCTCAAGAAATTGAATGTGCAGCCCATCCCCGGAGTCGAGGAGGTGAACATGTTCAGAGAGGATGGAAATGTGCTTCATTTCACCGCGCCAAAAGGTGTGCATTTTTACTCCCGCTTCCTGCGCTTTTTCAGGGGTTTCATGTCGGGCTCGTTTTATCGACCCCTCATACGCCGTGAGATTGACCCACGATAACTGACTTGGGAATATCTTTGCATTTTCTCTCGACAGTACATGCCGCCGTCTCGGCCAATACCTTCGCGATCTACGGAACTGGACACGTGAAGGAGCTTACAGAGCTCGTCCCTGGTATCCTGAACCAGCTGGGCCCAGACTCGCTCGCATCGCTGCGCAAGCTCGCTGAGTCGTACCAGGCCATCCAGCAGGGCCAGCAGCGGCAAGCCGCAGGCGGTGAGGAGGAAGACGATGACGACGTTCCCGACCTGGTGGAGAACTTCGACGTTGAAGCGGATGCCAAGGCCAATCTCGATTAGGCTGATGGGCTCGGATCGGAGTTGGAGGGAGGAGAGGGGACGACGATGAGGGAGTGGGAAAAAGAAAAGCAGGAACCGGTTCGGGACACGAGCTGCAGAGGTTGCTTGCATCCCACCGGGGTGTTCCTCTCCTATTCAGGACTTTTCTCCATAGTTTCTGTATCACTAATCTGTGTGTTTGTGAGTACTAGCATCGCCTGCCCGCAATCGTCTCAAATGTATTACTTTCGCTTTCGTTCTGAACATTTGTCCGAGTGAGGAGTCTCGTTAGTCTGATCACGATCTTTAAACATTTCGATGCAGGATAGGCCCACTCGAACCGCCGAAACTGCTGTGGAGGTGCAGATCTTTTCCTTGTCCTATGCGGATGAGGAAGACTCCGACACCTTGATCAGGCATGTCTATGGTGTGCCACCAATCTATCCATCACCGCGACGTCCACTGCAGGCCCACGATTCTCTCATGCCAATGCTCCAGTGTGTGTGCGAGGTACCCAACTGATGACCAGCTCAATAATTTGTGGCGTCACTATACCAGGCTCCGATCGTGTTAAATTGCATCCCCATCTTGCCTGCCAATGTCCAAGTCGGGATCCTCGGTTAATTCGTAGATCCCATCGTCAGTCCAACTCCCAGACCTGCCTGCTCTGAATCGTAGAAATGATTGATTTCTGAATTTATTCACAAGAGCCATTCATTCAACACCATTTCTCGGACTTCAACCACCTTATAAGCAGCGCCTAGTGGTCAACGCCGTATTCAACGGGGGTTTCCATTGGGAAGATAGGCACAACTGTACCGATAGGTAACTTTGAAGGTTTGTGTTTGCGGTCTCTCCGATACATTGCCGGCTGATTTTCTGAACATCTGAAAGCCGGTACCCACATTAGAGTTTTGTATATACGTATGAAGCGCCTTGTAAATCTATTTGGTTAGTTCTAAAATTCAAAACACCGCTTAGATCGCAAGTATGGATCCTCAACGAGACCGTATTACCAACTACTGAATGTCATGACTGTAGTAAGTGAATTTCGATATGTTTTATTTGCTGAGTCTTGATAAGTGATCACACATGTTCTCACCAGCAGGAGAACCGGAACCGGAACCGAGAAGCCTGCCCGTAGCTTCAATTATCGGATATCGGAGTTCGTCCCTCCCCCNTTGCTGCTAAGGAAGCCTATCCCTAATAATCTACTAATCTTGCCGGGCAATCCTGTGAAGACAAATATTGGCCAAAATCAATCTTTAGAGTCAACTTGGAACGCGAACTTGTCTGGCTTATCACTTGTTGGATCCGTCGAGAAGTTGATAGTATCCCGAGCCTCACTTCTTGCCTTGACACGGATCTCATGTTGGACATGTCCCCTGTGCCTTGATTAAAATGATTCTTTCGAAACATAAGAGGTGATAACGGCGCCATTTGTCTCATTCAGTCGATTGAGAATTTCCGATGCACGCACTTCCGTTAGGTCGTTGTAAGCGCCTTTCGTTACAGTACCTTAACAAGCGCTATCATATCGGACTAAGCTTCTTTTCTTCTCGAGCTGAGACGGCCTCTTTGACCCTCGCAAACCGGTGCGCGGACGGTTCATACCGTGTTTCAATCCTTCTGTCCGGTCGCACTGGTTAGTCCAGTTTAGCAACTGAATTTGGCGCCACCAACGAATACATGTACACCACCAAGTATTGTATCCGCGATATGATCCACAGTTTTACGATAAGTAGTAGAATGGTTAAAGATTCCAATAAATACTCTAGATTCAAGAACAGGTTTTGTGGGTGTATGTAGCATGGAGTACTAGTACATATGCAGAATCCCATAGAATAAACCTAATAAATTAACAACGGATACGGCCTCTAATTTAAATCTCGTTACGGAGTATAATGCTGAAGCAGTGTTCGCAATACGGTTTGTTATCTCTCTGGAAGAACGACGGGTCCTCGAACGGTTGCGAACAGCCCTGAAAAATGGACAGATCTCTTTAGCACCATGCCCGTTCTGTAAAGTAAATGCTAGGAGGACTCACGTCGCAGACAAAACAGGCCCAGCACCACTTGCCCCCGAGTGCCTCTACGGCTCTTTCATGATCCCTAATGGATTTCTTGCACTTCTTGCATTTGGGCAAGCGCAGTCTCACATGACATGCTTCACAGTAAGGATGGCCTTGATAGACGGTAAACCCTTCGAATTCACCATCGCCGCTCAACGCGAGTTCGCCTGTTCCGATGCGGAAGGAGTTAAAAGTAGCGCTCGTCTCGGGCGACGGGGGAAACTCACCAGAAGTCCTTGACATCGACGGTGTTAGGAATGGATCCCCACATTCTGCACAGAAGAAATGCTCCATATGATACGTCCTCTTGCCCAGGGCAGGATCATCCAAGCTGATAAACTGCTCTTCGATAATCGGCGTCTTGCAAGAGTAGCATCTCGGCGCAAAGCTCTGAATGAAAGCACAGACATTGATATGATATCACCCTTGAGCCGAACAAGAACGCACCTCATGGTAATCCAAGTGACAGTAAGGCCGTCCCTCGTGTTCGTATGAGCTCACATGCTCCAACAACTCCTGGCACACAGAACACTGGAAACACTGCGGGTGCCAATTCGCTCCCATAGCAGACACGATGCGTCCCCCGATCGGGCCCTGGCATCCACCACAAATCAACCCACCCGTCCCTGAACGCGCAGGTGTGGTTCGAGCAGCTTGTTGATTTCCGAAAGGTCGTCGCTGCTGCTGCTGCTGCTGAGGCCGGTGACTATGGCCATGATGACCATGACCATTGTCCCCCGAAACGCTAATGTTGATCTGAGGAGCGCCTCCCCGTGTCGGGGGACCTTCATCGAACTCGGGCCCTGAGACGCTGATACCAGGAGGCTCGAACACCTGGATATTTGGCGGAGCCGGTGGACCTCCTCCACGACTACCAGAGGAGGATTCGCTCACATTGATCATCGGAACTCCAGACGAAGAGGGAGCCGGGTCAAAGCTGATCATCGGGATGCTCGGGCTGCTATGGTGCGTGCTGCTGCTCATGCTCGTGCCCCCGGTGTGGTGGATGTTAATCCTCGGCGAAGCCATCGGTGAGTCCTGAGGTCCTCCAATATTTATCGATGGAATGTTCTGGTACTGAGAACCGGTTTGTTGACGCTGCAGCTGCTGCTCTTCATGTGCAACTCCATCGGCCTCCATCTTTATGATATTGGCCATCTTCAACGGCGCAGGGGACTCGATGTTGATAGGCTGCTGCTGACGAGGCGTCGAGGGTGCTGACTGTCGGTTATTAAACTGAGACGGAGGAGGCTGGCGTTGCTGAGACGGCTGTCTGGCTAACGGAGCAGGCGGCGGGGCATAACCCTGCATCGCTTGTTGGTGATGTATGGGTAGTCCAGTAATTGAATCAAACGCCGCAGGCTGATTTCCTTGAGACTGAGATCGCTGCTGCTGAGGCTGAGGTGGTAACCGGCGGGACTGGGGCTGAGTGATCGCAGAGTTGCTCGCGCGACCGGCGATATCGTCCATAAAGCTCGACTTGGGCGTGCCACTGTATATCTGGCTCTGCGGACGCTTCTGCTGGGGTCCTTGCTGTTGACGAGCCATCGGTTGTCGTTGTTCAACCTCCGACTGATATTGGTACATTGACTGCCTCTTGCTGCCGCCAGGTGCAGGTGATGGCGTCCGCAACGACCTCGGTGGAGGATCATCCAAGTTATCGGGCTTGAGATTCACTTTGCCCCTGTTCACTTCACCTCGAACCATTGCTGATGATGGCTGCTTGGAAACGCTATTGGCGGTTGCGGGCGTAGGTGGCGTATCGGAGATCCCGAAGTACAGAGAGTTCCCTCCTTCTTGTTTTTGGAAGCCGGAGTGTCGCTGCTGGGGTTGCGGTGGCTGCTGTTGTTGTCGCAGCNTGGGGTTGTGGTGGTTGCTGTTGCTGTCGTTGCTGGGGTTGCGGTGGCTGCTGTTGCTGTTGCTGCTGCTGCCGAGACTGCCATTCGCGCGTCGGACTTTTCTGCGGCGAGACCTGTTTCTGGGGTTGCTGGTTGCTCGAACCCCCAGTGAACTTCAGGACTCCAGCAAACTTGCTTGCTAGCCGACTGGTCGCACTTTCCGTCGTATTCTGAGTATTGGTGGTTATGACGCTTTCGTTATCATCTCCGTCCCTAGACTCGGCCTGTGAGTCCGTCTCGCTCGCCGCGTTGTTGAGATATCGCCTAGAGTTCTTTTTGACCAACTTGCGGGGAGGAGGCTTTTTCGTCGGCGATTGTGATTGAGACTTGCGTCTGTTGTCCACATACTCATCCTGGTCCTCTTCATCCTCAGGTTCCGTGTGTCGTCCTCTGGATCTCGACCTCGAGCTCAGCATATCTTTGAACACGTTCCCCTTCCCTGGCTTCTTCGCCACCGCGGCCGGTTTGTTCCTCCTCCCTCTCTCGTCGTCTTCGTCCTCGTCATCATCGTACTTTAGCTGCTGCTGATATTGCCGATATTTTCCTTGTTTTGGCTGCTGCTGGCTCCAGTCAATGTCCTGCACCCTTTCCCTGATGTTCTTCCCTTGCTGCTGCTGCTTCGCCGTACCCCTTCCTCCTCGAGCTTCAGAATAGTCGTCGTACTCGGGCTCGCGGGATTTGTGTTTGCGAACGGCCGTCCCATCACGTTCAGACGGCTCCCTTCTATGGCCGGATCCACGACCTCTCCTCTCTTCGTACTGCATTTCCTCCTCTTCCTCCTCCTCCTCCTCTTCGGAAGGCTCCTCGTACATCCTTCCCTTCCCTTTAGGCTTGGTCTTCCTAGGCGACGCCTCGTACGCTTGCAACTGCTCCCAATCGTCCTCCGACTGCTGCGAGTATGAATGGCTCTGTCCACGTGTGTGACCGGAAGGTGGCCTCGACGACGAGGAAGACGCTGCCATTGATCTCCTATTCGCCTTGTTGCCTCGTGCACCGGGGCTATTACCCGACTGGTCGACGAGGACGAAGCCGTCAGAGGCTGAGGAACGGGTCTTGACATGGCGCGAGGTAGGGCTTGGCCTTTGCCGTTCCTGGTATTCTTCGTACTGTTGTTGCTGTCTAGAATTCGCGGCCACCTTCTTCACCTTTTGAGTCGGTGGCATGTACTGTTGCTGCTGCTGCTGCTGCTGTTGTTGAACGTATGCCTGATGCTGATGCTCCTGGTGCTTCTGGTGTCGCTGAGGCGCCGGCGCCATCGCATACTCCTGCTCACTCGCACTGCTGTAATCCGAGCCTTCATACTGATACGCCACTTCAAGGTCCTCTTCCTCATCTTCTTCGCTGTCCTCTTCGTCTTCCTCATCCTCGTCGTCGTCGTCATCATCATCGTCCTCGGTCGACTCCTCCTTGGCCAAAGGCTGCGAATACGTGCGCGCAATACCGGGCGGTATAGGCTGCCCACGAACCTGGATCTGCCTCGTCGGTGTAGCGTAGGGTCCAGTCCCATGAGCCTTCTGCATGGCAATTCGTTGTTGAGTGTGCTGAATCTGACTTTGCCCATGCGCAAACGCCTTGCTGTGTTCGCCGGCACGAGGGGGTGTGGGGTGCAGGTACGGAAGCATCGATCCACCACCTGGAGACCCGGCCGGGGAGGCTTGCGACTGCTGCATTCCTAAATTTCCGCCATTCGCTTTAGCCATCTTCTTCTTCTGCTTCTCCTCCTCCTTCAGCCGTTTCTTCTCCTCTTTCTCTTGCTTCTTCTTCTCCTTCGCGAGTGCAGCTGCGGACTGCTTGCTGATGGCTTTGGGCGTCGACATCGGCGTTGCAGTGTTACTCTTGGTTGGTGAAGAAGACAGGTTGGGGGAAGATACGTTTGAGGGTTTGGCGAATGGGTCTGAAACCATGCCTGCTGCATATCCGAACACGGGTGCAGGATAGTCCGGAATAGTGCGCTTCCACACTGGCGTGAATTTCTTCGGCGTCGTGCCATCGACAGCAGCGGCCGAGCTCACGGAGGCACCAACACTCCCCAATTTCTGCGTACTAGCGACGCTGGACAGGTTGGTTGCGCTGAGGTTCGTTGAAGACCTGTTCGAGCCGCCAAATACGGAGTTACCACCAGTCGATTTGGTTGGACTTCCTGTCAGACCAGCGTTGGAGTTCCATCCCATCCTGGGGCCATCTTCCTTTGTGGGGCTGGAGGAAAGAGACGAAGCGTTGGAGTCGCTAAATTTGGGCGGGCTTGCACGACGTTTAGGCGTGTTGTCGTTATCGTTGTACTCCAACGCAGAAAGGGCTGCGGAGTTGGCCTGGTTGCTGGTGAAAGCCATACTGGTCGTCCTCGACAGGCTCATTGCACCACCACCACTCGTGTACGAGGATGGGAGAGTTGCTCTCTTTGATGGACTAGCGGATAGCGGTGCTGCATCCTCTGAAGCTCCTGTTGCACTACTCATACTCGGCGAGGCTGGACTTGTAGAGTTGAAATTGAAACCACTGCCGGTATTAATGGATGGCAGTCCAGATAGCTTCCCGAGGTCAATGGAAGATGGTTTCCCACCAGGTGCTGTAGGCAAAGGCCGACCCTTCGTAGGAGAAGTGGAAGAAGACGACGTTGGGAGTTTGCCCTCACTCTGCATCTGCTGAATTTGCTGAATCTGTCGCTGAACAAAGTTCGGCGGAGGGATAGCAGAGGCCGACATGGGCTGCGGCGGTTGGCTAGGGGTAACCGGAGGAGCAAAATTCGCTGTTGAAGTCGAGATGGGGGGGNAGCCTTCCGGTTGCAGTAGGCGGCATGGACATCGGCCTTGAGGCCATAGTGCCTGAGCGTCCTACGCCAACCGTGGGAGGGGGTGCAGAGCCAGTGTTACCTCCTGCAGGCCGAGGAAGGGGCCTGCGCGAACCGAGATTAGGAGTCTGCGGCACCTGCTGGACTGGCGGCTGCTGAGGTTGTATTTGCATTCGAATGGGTTGCTGCTGCTGCTGTTGCAATTGCATGGGCTGAGGGGGCCTCATTTGCGCTTGCACCGGAGGTGGCGGTTGAGGAGTCCGGCGCTGTACCTGATGAGCCAACATTGCGGAGGGTGCTATGGGAGGCCGTGGCCTTGGATCCGGCACTGGGGGTGGTGCTGCTTGCCCCTGGATAGGATTTGCAAACCCCTGAGGTGGAGGCTGGCCTCCGAACGCAGGTGTTGGGGCGAACCCGCTCGCAGAGGGAGCTCGTGACAACGGTTGGGGAGGCTGCTGCAGACTCGCAAACTGGGAGCTCTGGAACGGCTGTTGCTGGGGTGGAGATGGCTGCTGTTGGAAATTCGATACAAAAGATGGCTCGGGCGCCTGGAAGGACGCAGATAGAGGCCTCTGCACAAATCCATGGGATTGCACTGGAGGTTGGCTATAGACAGGCTGCTGTTGAAATTGTGGCTGCTGGTAATATCTCTGGAGATGAGGCTGAGGTTGAGCCTGTCCTAGTTGCTGGTATATATTCTGTGGCTGTTGGTAATATTGGGGATACTGTGGACCTCCAGGAGAGGACCCTTGCTGCTGTTGGGCTACGGGGACCTGTTGGCCGTGTTGGGGCGTCTGTGGAGGGTAATAGGCGTTGTGGGCCATATCTCTCTGAGATGCCCTCTGATTGCCTTGGGTCATTAGAGATCAATATACACTAGATCACAGATAGCTTACCTCTTTCACGAGAAACTAAAGACTAGCCAAGATCCTGGAGGAAACCGATGGCGCTCAAGGGACGTCAATTGAACACCGCCTGCCCAATGCGGCAGAGCGCGAGGCTTCAACGCGCACGTGATGAGATTGACGCGACCGTGAAGTCGGCCCGCGTTGCCGCTGAGGGGGTAGTAGGCGGCGCCTATCAGGCAGATGTGGGTGGAGGAAAAGGCGCTCGATGGGACCAGACCGGGGTCTATAGGCTGTTGGTGACACCAACGCCGGGTTGTGGCGACATGTATACGAGTCAGGGAATGTGTTAGGAAAGTCCAGTCGTACTTACATAATTCAGGTAGTCAGAACCGGTATAAATATAAATCTCAGTGTTTCGGTCTCGTTCGTCTTTGTCTCCTGCCACCACCAGCCATGGAAGCGGAATCGTCCCCACAAGCTCCTTCCTCAGACCTCCACGGAGAAGTTTTACACGATGGCTACCAACGAGAACTAAACTCAGACCTGCCTTCATCCTCTCCCCAGCAGAGTCCTCCTCCTCCTGCTCAAACAGCCGCAGTTTCTGGCACGCAGCAGAGCTCGCAGTTCTCCATGCTCATTTCGCAGGAAAATCGTTCCAACCGACTGGATAGCGGTCTCAGGTCGCACCAGCCCGACGGTGTGTTTCTCCTCCATCTGCTTTCGAGAACAAAGCGCATATATTCTGTTTTTNCGTTGGCTAGATGCTTCGGGGAACCAAACCCGAGGTCTGCAGACTATCGTAGAAATAATGGAGGCACCTTTTCTCCGATTTAACGCCGAGGCGGAGATCAGCCTCCCAGTCAAGGAATCGATCCAAGCGTATGAAATTTTCCAAAAAGGTGACGAAATTCGCTACCACTTTCAATATGTCCCTCTGATGTCTTTCTTTTAGAGCTCATCTATCGGTTCTTGACTGTTGTTATCGAGTTCCAAGCCTGGAGCGTCTCCCGCCCTCGCCATGAGCGTGTAAAAGAGCTAGGTCGGCTTGGAGAGGAGGTGAACAGGATCGCCCAGTTGGAAGAGCAACAAGGCATGTTGTCATCATCTTCGAATTCTGGATCTCCAAACGCGTATATGCACGCCAGGACCTGGAGCAAGTACGAGTCTTTCAGGCTCGGCAGGCTGGATGCTCACAGTCCGACCCCTACGTCGTTTCTCGGAATTCGGTTGGCATAGCCACTTTCTGCATACATCTTCCGTTTTATCGGGCCGATTTAACCCTTGTCCTTCTTCACTAACGACATGTCTCCAGAAGGAATCCGGGAAAAGTTTGCCCAGTTTGTTCAGCAATTCAGGGCTGCAATGGCTATACTCGCTCCGAGTAGCACTTTCTAAAACATAATTCTGTACTTGCGAGCCTTGGTATCCGGAATCGTCGACGTCTTGCTGGATAAAGCTGAACGGCATTCTGGAAACAAACTCAGCCACATTGCGACACCATCGAAACCACCCATCGATCTTGCCGTCCAGCTGTCTACCGAGATTCCTCTCCAAGATCCTGGGACCGCGAATTTTAGGAGAGTTTAGGCTAGCCGATAAATTCTGCGATTCAACTTCTCTGGTGGCAGTGGCATCTGATCTTGATTTATTTCCCACGGGTTCCAACGCCTATTTTCGCATGGCCGACTCCCAGGGGCAGTTACATGGCCATGGTGTACGGCACTGCGTGCCGTGTGCTATGCAATACATTGACACACATATTGACGCCCTGGTACATTCCCCAGAGCTGTGGTCACGGCTTTCGGTGCTGTGATATCGCGATTCAAGCGTTTTCACCTTCTGCCCTTCTCCATCCAAGCGCACGGTCGAAAGCTATTTAACCACGACCCCTAGCTGCAACCTACAATGACCCACCAATCCAAGAGAGCGCAAATATCCCTCATTGACCCTCCCCACCCATCCACAGCCGAATCCATTGGCCAATATCCGGTTAAACGACGTCCCACGAACTTCAGGTGCTCGAATATCTCAATGGCACAAGGAAAAATACGGGAGGATGAAAATGGGAGACCTTACTCTTCGCACGTCAGGGACGATAACCCTTCCGGACAGTACATCGACTCCAGTCCTCCTTTGACGGCCACGGGGGGCGTGATACCTTCAGACTCGGTGAGGTTTGCTCTTTCTGGTTGCTCTCGCCACTGACCTTGGCCTCCCCGTAGTCCGCCACATCGATTCATCGTGCAGGTCGAGCAAGTTCTCCTAGCTCTCGCCGCGGGACCATCAATTTTCAAAGCAACTCCCCTCGTGCGAATAGCTACAACCACGGCAGGAAACCCACCACTGGCATACAGAAATCTCCTTGCCTCCCCTCTTCCACGCCCGGCGCCCTCGCTGCGGAACTGGATCCTCTAACGGGGTCCCCTCAAATCATTTACGAGGATCCAAAGGAAATTGAATATATCAGAGAAGACAGTGACCTGCATTCTCAATCAGGGAGATCCAGTGGCTCTGGATTAGATACTCGGAATAGTCCCAGATCGTCGTTAATCATTTCTCACACTCCGAATGGCGACGAGGACGAGGACGAGGACGAGTACGAGGAATTAGCAGGTCGGGAGAGGACTTTAGGCCAAGCTCGGTCGCCCATCAGTCAACCTGCATCAAGTTCGATCTCATATGATCATTTGGACATGTCTGAAGACATATCCGATTCGAATCTCCATCTTGTGGCTGTTACGACTCAGATAGAGTATGAACGGTACAAGAGGGGGNTTTACTCGGTATGTTTTTGTGCTTTACTGCTAACGGGTTGATTCCTCAACATTATGCAGACCAAGCACTTACTCGGGAGAATACATGATACCCCCTATGACCACCGTATTTGGCGCCCCTTCCCTCGATAATCGGCCTGGCTGGAGAACTTTTGTTCATCCGGAAGGGGCTAGATATTTTTATTGCGATAGCCCCGACAACGTATGTCACATTCCATCACCCTGGAAGCCCTTACTCACGTTAGCCTTTACAGCCCGTACCAGTATTGACGGAAGCCTGGATATACGAAGACGACGTCTTTGAGGAGCTACAGTGCTACATGAAGGCCATTTTCGCCTATATGAAGGAACATAACGTTTCTTTTCCCCCGGCTCAGCCATCCCAGAAACGGGGCAACCCTAGGAACTCGGCTCGTCGGAAGCGCTCATCTGGAGATCACTGGGAGGAAGGCGAGCATGCTGAAACTCCTCAGGACTTGGCACCCGTCGTCCTCGTCCTGGAATTCCGGCTCACAGGACGTGTGGGGTACTACTTTGTTGACCACCCAAGCCAAACACTTTTCTGGCTCGAGCACTTTGATTTCACCTACATGCTCATGGAGATGCGGGGTGAGTGGACCGATTGGCTTGTGGGGCTACAGATGAAGAGCCATTATTGGTACCATAATGAGCTGTTCCCGCATCTGTATGAGTTGGTTGAGGATGACATTCACGAGATAGATGACGTCGTTGGGTATGCGATGGGAGGTGAGTGAGAAGGCGAATTAGTGCCCACCGTCGCCAGTCGTCGTATGAACTGTTGCTAACTACGATTTTGTTGACAGATGCTCTTACGTCGTCGCGCACAACTGTGAATTGGACTCCGGATATCCTGAAGCACCTGCAGACTATGGTGCATCGCTACGAACAGAAAGATCCAATGAGGAGGAGGAGAAGCGTTGGAGAGCGGAGGACGATCTGTAAGCTAATCTGCTCTCCTCAATGTCTTATTGCTGAACAACATGTTCCCAGGTCGTATTTTTTCCAGTTTCTGTGGGCATTTGATTGTTCAATTGGATGGGGTTGGCGATGTTTATGTGTTTCTTTGCAGACGATGAACGCTTCTTGAACTTGTATGGCGACAAGGCAGCACGACTTTCCTCGACCCAGTCTGTCCATTACTCGGAGCACCGAAGGAAAAAGTTCCGCGACACTGCGGCTGTCCCCGATGACACTGCAAAGAAACCTTGGTATAGACGGATAGCGAACGCGGTATTACCACGGATGTGGCCATGGCGATCTGCGGATGAAGGCAACAAAGATGTGAACTCGGAAGACGTCGGCCCTCCTATCGACGCTGAAGCCAGGGATATGCAGCGGAACTCGCCTCTGCTGAACATCTTCTCGTCGATTATGTTTGGTGGACCTGGAATACACATGCAAAGGCTTCGAGAATTGACTGTGGATCGTATGGTGCGCAAGCACGGCTTTGAGAAGTATGTGGAGAAGATGGTGGAGGAGTGGCGGGATATCACACTTTATGTGAGACGGCAAAATTCTCTTTCGAGTCTGATGGAATATTTACCGATTCTTTATCTAGGCTACCGTCATCTTATCGGCGAACGTGTCGTTCTTAACGATTCAGAGTGTCGATGAAGCTGGGAGCGCGGGTGACAATAGGACGAATTCCCAGAGAGCGAGTTATTTCTCGATCCTTGCGAGTATGGGCACGATTGTGTTCAGTTTGCTGCTTTTAAGGCAACATCGAGAGAGGATTAGCGTAAGTCTTTTTCTCCTTCGCCTGTCTGACCTATCATACTGAAAATGTGCAGTATGAATTCGTGGCAAACAGAGCCGTTTCGAGATGGGGTTTAGAGTCATTAGCTATTATGTACGGCTTGCCGTTTTCGCTGCTGGTGTGGTCGTCAGTATTCCTTTACCTCCATCACTCGTTTGGTTTCTTATTTATTTTGCTTTACTGCAGGATGGTATCGTTCTTTACATCTTTTGCCATCCTATGGTACAAGGGCAAGGACAACATAGTGATCTCTGTGGTTTCTATCTCATGCTTCATCTTTTTGGCGATCTTGGCGTGGGGCGCGGCAGCTGCGTACGAGACGGATCAGTACGAAGCTTATGTTGTGAAGGTGGCGAAGAAGACGGAGAAGGTTGGGAAGAAGGTTGGAAATATGGTGAGGAGCAGTACAGTGGACATGGTGAGGAGCGCAAAGAGGAGGATGTCAACCTTGACAATAACGGGTACTTTATCACGGAAGGGTGGAGGAGATGCTATCATTGACGTTCAAGACCCTCCTGTGCAGAGCGAGAAGGTCACCGTGGTGGAGGAGCCTGTGTCGGCACTAGGGATTCACAGGTGGTCCGGGCAAAGCTTATTTAAAAGTCTGAAGTCTACAGTAGAGGGGTTACCTATACCCAAATCATGAAGAGTAACTAGATTTATGTATATGTACAGAGTATCTAGCGAACCAAAAGTATCATCAGGAAACTCAGGGGCGAGCCCCCTTATGGCCATCCGAACGGTAATCGGTTTCCACGTTTACCGGCCGCATCTCTTCAGCAACTTCGTGAATCATCTCTTTCGCTCTTCTACCCCGCAACTCTAGATCGGTGAGAGAAGACCATTTTTGTTGTGCGCTCAACAAAAGGGATGGTATTAGTTCTCCAATGAGACACATGAAAAACTGCGCTCAAAACTCTCCTACAGACCCCTCCTGTCTCTCGCTGTTTTGTTCGGCAGGCAATCCATGTCCTCCGCCAATAAAGCGACATTCTGAGACACCGATATTAGACAATTTTTGTGGTCCCGCGATGCCACAGTGCTCTTTGGAAGCAAGGTGGTGGCAAATATCTGTAATGGGGGGCACACTGCTGTGGTTTGTACCCCTTTCAATCTCACTACTATAAACAGCGTGTGGAGGAAAGCAGAGTTGGCCTTCAGGACCAATTCACGGGTACAACGTGCTCGCTTTCATTTGAGTACGCCTTCCTCGGTATTCCTGCCTCGTACAAGCCCCGTGGCATGTTAAGCGCCGATTTCTCTGACTGCAAGTGCGATACAATTGATCCAACGGGAAGCAAACATCGCTCATCTGTCACATGTACACCTGGCATTCGCCACACGTACCCCTTCGAAAACAACTACCTTTTTCTTCGGCACGTGTACTGCGGTCCTGCCATGGCGGAAGCCAGGGGCAAACTGGGGGTCCGTGGCAGGAGGCTCGTGCCCGGGCCAACTTGACAGGTACAGCGTGCTTTTATTTTTAGCCAGGTGTAGGTTTCGAGGGATATTTGACACCCACCTCTAGCCGCAACCTACGATGGCCCACCAACCCAAGGGAATGCAAGCATTGGCCAATGACCATCCCCATACATTCACAGCTGATTCCATTGGCCAACCTCCGTTTCCGCCACGCCAAACTAACTCCAGGCGGTCAAATACCTCAATAATACAAGGAGAAGACCGGGGGGATGAAAATGGGATACATTACTCTTCGCACCTTATAAGCAACAACCCTTTCCGACATTACATTCACTCCAGTCCTCCCCCTACGGCGACCGGGAGCACGCTACCTTCCGACTCAGTGAGGCTCGGTTTTCTGGTTGCTCTCGCCACTCACCCACTTTCATTTGTAGTCTGCTACGCCCCTCCAGTTTCGTCATTTGGCTCGGACAAGCTCTTCTAACTCTGGCCGCGGGGTCGTCAGAATTCAAAGCAATTCTCCCCATGCGAATAGCTCCGGCCACACCAGGAAACCCACCAGCATACTGAAATCTCCTCGCCCCTACTTTGCCTTGCCCGGTTCCTCCGCTGTGGAACTGGACCCTCTGGCGGATTCACCTCACGTTATTTATGAGGATCCATATGAATACGCCAAAGAAGACGATGAACTGCATTCTCAGGCGGGGAGATCTTGTGGCTCTGGATCCGGGACTCGGAGTAGTGGCAGATCGTCGTCCCTTTTTCCGATCCCGAATGGCGACGAGGAGGAAGTGTACGAGGAATCGGCGGGTCAGGAGAGAACTCTCGGCCAAATTACTCAGTTGCCCATCAGTGAATCAAGTTCGGTCTCGTATGATCATTTGAACATGTCTGAAGACATCCCCAATCTCAATCTTGTGGCTGTTACAACTCGTATAGAGTATGAACGGTACAAACGGGGATATGTTCGGTACGTTCTTGTGCTTTCCTGTTACCAGATGTGCATCCTCAACATTGCGCAGACCGACGACCGACTCGGAAGAATACGTGATACCACCCATGACCACTGTCTTTGGCTCACCTTCCCTCGATAATCGGCCTGGCTGGAGAACTTTTGTTCACCCGGAAGGGACTAGATACTTTTATTGCGATAGCCTCGACAACGTGTGTCACCTTCCATCACCCTATAAATCCTTCCTCACGTTAGCCTTTGTAGCCCGTCCCAGTATTGACCGAGGCCTGGATATACGAAGACGACGTCTTTGAGGAGCTACAGCGCTACATGAACGCCATTTTCGCCTATATGAAGGAACATAACGTTTCTTTTCCCCGGCCTGCTCAACCATTCCAGAAACGGGACAACCCTAGGAAATCGGCTCGTCGGAAGCGCTCATCTGGAGATCACTGGGAGGAAGGCGAGCATGCTGAAACTCCTCAGGACTTGGCACCCGTCGTCCTCGTCCTGGAATTCCGACTCACCGGGCGTGTGGGGTACTACTTTGTTGACCACCCGAACCAAACACTTTTCTGGCTCGAACCTTTTGATTTCACCTACATGCTCATGGAGGTGCGCGCTCAGTGGAGCGACTGGCTTGTGGGTTTACAGATGAAGAGCCATTATTGGTATCACAACGAGCTGTTCCCGCATCTGTATGAATTGGTCGATGATGATGTGGATGAGATCGATGATATTGTCGGGTATGCGGCGGGAGGTAAGTTGGATGGCGCATCAGTGGCCGCTGTCGTTACTTTGTCGTATGAACTGTTGCTGACACTAATTTTGGTGACAGACCTTTTGGCAGGGCCACACTCAACTGTGAATTGGAATCCGGATGTTTTGAGGTCTCTACAGACAATGCTGCATCGGTACGAAAAGAAAGATTTGAAGAGGAGGAGGCGAAGCGTTGGAGAGCGGAGGACCATCTGTAACCCAATCTACTCCTCTTGACAATGTCACAGCGCTAACCCATTATTCACAGGCCTCATTCTTTCCAGTTTCTGTGGGCATCCAATAATTCGATTGGATGGAGTTGGGGATGCTTACTTTCTCTACAGATGATGAACGGTTCTTAAACTTGTATGGCGACAAAGCGGCACGACTTTTGTCGACCCAGTCCGTTCACTATTCAGAACACCAAAGGAAAACGCTCCGGGACACTCCGCCTGTCCCTGCTAACAATGCAACGGAGGAACCTTGGTACGCACGGACAGCGAAAGCGGTATTTTCATGGGTATGGCCCTGGCGATCTGCGACAGAAGGGAACAACAACGTAAACAACGAAGACACCAGCCCTCCTGTTGACACTGAAGCCAGAGATATGCAGCGAAACTCACTTCTGTTGAACATCTTCTCGTCAATCATGTTCGGAGGACCTGGGATACACATGAGAAAGATTCGAGAGCTAACTGTGGATCGCATTGTATGCAAGCATGGCTTTGATAATTATGTCGAGAAGATGGTGACGGAATGGAGGGATATCACACTTTATGTGAGACGACAAAACTCTCGTTCAAGTCTGGTGAAATATTTACCGATTCTTTATCCAGGCTACCGTCATCTTATCAGCGAACGTGTCGTTCTTAACGATTCAGAGTATCGACGAAGCTGGGAGCGTGGGCCGCGATAGGACAAATTCACAGAGAGCGAGTTATTTTTCGATCTTAGCAAGCATGGGTACGATTATGTTTAGTCTATTGCTCTCGAGGTTGCTCAGTGTAAGTCGCTTTAGCCGCTTGTCTGAAGTACTAGTCCTGATCCTCTTGCGCTGGGTAGGTTAGATTTGTGGCAAACAGGACCGTTTCGAGATGGGGTCTAGAGTCACTGGCTATTCTTTATGGCATGCCATTTGCGCTTCTGGTGTGGTCGTCAGTATTCCTCTGCCTTCTTCGCTCGTTCTCTTCCTTACTTATTTCGCTTTACTCCAGTATGGTATCGTTCTTTGCGTCTTTTGCCATTCTTTGGTACAAGGGGGAGGACAAGGTAGTAGTCGCTGTGGTTGCTATCTCCTGCTTTATTTTTGCAGTGATTCTGGCATGGGGTGCGGCGGCTGCGCGAGAGACGGAAGTGTACGAGTCTTACGCAGGGAAAGTGGCGAAGAAGACGGGGGCAGTGGCGAGGAAGACGGGGGCAGTGGCGAAGAAGACGGGGGAAGTTGGGAAGAAGGTTGGAAAGACGATGAGGAGTGGTACAGTGGAGATGGTGAAGATTGCGAAGAGGAGCATGTCGACCGTGATAATATCAGGTTCTCTAACACGGAAAGGTGGAGCAGATGCTGTCATTGATGTTGGAGATCCCGTGCAATCTAGTGAGCGGGTGCTTGCGCCGTCAGTGAGGTTTGGACCTGCACCAGGAATGTGTGGTTGGCTCAAACGAACATTGTTCAACAGTAGGGAGACAATGATAGATAGTGTACTTGGCCAGAACTCTTGACGAAAAGTAGCTAGATTCAGAGTATGTCCAATATTTAACGACGCGAATCGGACTTCGAACAAGGCCCAGTGGGTAAATATTTAAATGCCTGATCTATTCACATGCAGACGCAAGGACCTGAGATCGGGAGTGGAGTCAAACACTCAGACCTCTACACGTGAACCCTACTCGTTCAGTCCTAAATGAACAAATCTGTGCCCAACTTGGAAGACAGGATGGTCAATCCATCATCCAAAATGTTGGAGAATTTTGAATTTTGAGATGGGTTGGACTGTCAGGTGCAGTTCAACAATACCCGGGTCATATGGATCCCCAACCCCCAGATTCTACTGGCACCTGGGATCCAAACGCAAGGGAAGCAATGCGTGACCATTTTTAATTAAAGATCATTCTACACTCGTGTCAGGTGCGTCTGAACGTGCGTACACACAGTGTACGCAATTTCGGCAAAGTCATTTGAACACGCTGTAATTGCGTGGCCTCTATCCGAATTACGGAAACTTCGATTGACTGTCGTAAACTGGTCTGACTTTCCTTAAGCTTTAAGCTTTAAGCGCTGGTGGGTCTCGGTAGGGGTTTAAGCCCCAACGATGATAGCTAAAATGTCTGTGTGCAGATCGAGGTATACCGCAAGGGACCGAGGGATAAACCCCCATTCGCAACCATCCAAGGTTTCCGAAGTCAATGGGGTCGATGGGTCTCTCCCCGGGCTGTAGGGTCCGATTATGAGTTACTATTAGAACATGAACACTCATGCGGTTTCCTCGTTTAGCCGCATTTCTTTGGGCTCTTCATCCCTTTTGCCTTTATGCCCTGTCACTTGAGATCAATGAGCGAAAGACCTGGGGCCATTTTTGTTGCACGCCACAAAGGTCGCAAACAACAGTGGTAGTACTTTTCCATCTGACACTCACAAAAAANCTGCGCTCAAAACCCTCCTCCAGGCCTCTCCCGTCTGGCTCTCTGATTTTTTCGGCACGCAATCTATGGTATTCTCTAATAACACGCTCACTGGCCAGGGGAAATGACCGATAACTCGAGGCCGCGGCGCCTTCCCTGACAAATTTCAAGTTTTGATGACGCCACACTCTGCTGTGGTTTATTCCCGCTTTCACTCTCGCCGCTACGTATAAATTTGGTATCAACGTTTCAACAGCGTGCGGAGGAAAGCAAATCATTTAACCCTTCTGGGTATTAGCGACCAAACACTCGTTTCTCGGACCCTGCAATTTGCCAAACGCAATGGGAAGCGAACATCGTTCACCATGAACTGGTGGCATCCGCAACGCGTATCGAAACAACCTTTTCCTTCAGTACATCCCTGCCATGACGGAGGCCAGAGACACACCGCCTTCCGAACCAGTGAGGGATCTGCCTTTTTTGCTTGTTCTTATGTTCAACATCCCTCTTTGTAGGTTGCGCCGACCTGCCAGTTTCAACTGGTGCCTCGAGCGAGTTCGCCGAACGCTGGCTGTAGAATACTCACTCTTCAAGGCTGCGCTCCTCGTCCGAACACATGCGACCATGCTAGGAAGTGTACACCCAAGTCCCTCCATTGCTCCTCTGACTTGCTCAGTCTCTGTGCTCAGTCCAACAACGATGGTTGCAGATCATCGTGCCTTTCGGCCGTGGATAACATTGGCGAGGACGCGTGCAAGCAATCGCTGGCAGAAGACCAGGAGAGGATTTCTGGTCCAGTTGTTCAGTCACCCATCAGTACACCAACCTCGACCTCATCTGCTCATTTGAAGATGTCAGGCGAAATACCAAACCTTGTAGCTGTTACGACTAAGATAGAGTATGAACGATACAAGAGAGGATATGTTCGGTGTGTATTCGTGAATTTCCATTCGCAGGTTTTAATGCTCAACATAAGGCAGACCGACGACCGACTCGGTGGAGTACGTCATTCCGCCGATGACCACTGCGTTCGGCCCACCTCCCTTTGATAAACGTCCTGGCTGGAAAACCTTCGTTCATCCGGAAGGAACTAGATATTTTTATTGCGATAGCCTTGACAACGTATGTCACTTTTCGTCATCCCTTGAAGCCTCACTTCAACTTGTACAGCCCGTCCCAGTATTGACAGAAGCCTGGATATATGAAGACGACGTCTTCGAGGAGCTACAGCACTACATGAAGGCCATTTTTGCGTACATGAAGAAACATGATATTTCCTTTCCTCGGTCGGCTCAGCCATCCCAAAAGCGGGGCAACGCTAGGAAACCGACTCGTCAGAAGTGCTCATCTGGAGATCACTGGGAGGAAGGCGAGCGTGCTGAAACTCCTCAGGATCTGGCACCCGTCGTCCTCGTACTGGAATTTCGACTCTCCGGTCGTTTGGGATATTACTTTGTTGACCACCCAAGCCAAACACTTTTC
Organism: Candolleomyces eurysporus; assembly: GCA_027579435.1. Classification (NCBI taxonomy): domain Eukaryota; kingdom Fungi; phylum Basidiomycota; class Agaricomycetes; order Agaricales; family Psathyrellaceae; genus Candolleomyces; species Candolleomyces eurysporus. The sequence continues at coordinate 182,482 of JANBPK010001189.1, forward strand.
TGGCTCGAGCCTTTTGATTTCACTTACATGCTCAAAGAAGTGCGGGTTGATTGGAATGAGTGGCTTGTGGGGTTACAGATGAAGAGCCATTACTGGTATCATAATGAGTTATTTCCCCACCTCTACGAGTTGGCTGATGATGATGTGGACGAGATTCATGATATTGTGGGGTACGCAACGGGAGGTGAGTCGGAGCAGCATCGACCAGCGTCGTCACTTTGTCATATGAACTGTTGCTGACACCGACCTGTTGGCAGACCTTCTTACATCGTCGCGCTCAACTGTGAATTGGGATCCGGATGTGTTGAAATATCTGCAGACTATGTTGCATCGGTACGAACAGAAAGATCCTAGGAGGAGGAGGGGCAGCGTTGGAGAGCGGAGGACAATCTGTAAATCAATCTACTCCCTTTCATGATGTCTCATTGCCACTAACTGATTACTCCCAGGTCGCATTCTTTCTGGTTTCTGTGGGCATCTGATAGCTCCGTTGGATGAGATGCAAGATGCTTATTTTTTTCTATAGATGATGAACGGTTCTCTAACTTGTACGGCGACAAGGCAGCACGACTTTCCTCGACCCAGTCTGTTCATTACTCGGAGTACGAAAGGAGGAGATTCCATGATTCTACGCATGTCTTGGCCAGTCCAATGCAAGAAAGTTGGAACACACGGATCGCGAAAGCATTATCGCCATGGATGCCTTGGCAACAATCTGTGGACGCGGATGAGGACGATGCAAAAATGTATGAAGATACCAGTCCTCCTGTCGACACCAAAGCCAGGGACATGCAGCGGAACTCACTTCTGCTAAACTTCTTTTCGCTCATTATGTTTGGAGGGCCCTGGGTGCATATGGCAGCTCTTCGGGCATTTACGATGGATTGGAGTGTGCGGTATCACGGCTTTGAAAGTTATGTCAACAGGATGGTAGGGGAGTGGAGAGATATTACGCTCTATGTGAGAACATGTAACCGTTGAGTTCGAGTCTGGTGGTTTACTTAACTAATGTTTTTACCCAGGCCACCGTCATGCTATCTGCGAGTGTATCGTTCCTGGCGATTGGGAGCGTCGATGAAGCGGGGGGCGCCAGTCGGAATAGGACAAATTCGCAGAGGGCGAGTTACTTCTCGGTCATTACAAGTATGGGTACGATTGTGTTTAGTTTGATACTTTTAAGGTTGCTCACCGTAAGTTGATCTCGCCGCCTGACTGACGTATCATGCTGAATCTGCTACGCTGGGAAGGTCAATTTTTTGGTGAACAGGACCGTTTCGAGACGGGGTCTGGAGTCGCTGGCTATTCTATATGGCATGCCATTTGCGCTTCTGGTTTGGTCGTCAGTCTTCCTCTGACTCTGTCGCTTGTTCGCTCCCTTATTTGTTTGTCTTCATTCTAGGATGGTCTCGTTCTTTGCATCTTTTGCCTTTCTATGGTTTGAAGGCAAGGACAGTGTCGTGATCACGATGGTCTCTATCTCGTGCTTCATTTTGGTGCTGATCCTGGTGTGGGGTGTGGCAGCGGCGTATAAGACGGGGGGCTACAGATCCTACGCGAGGAAAGTGGTGCGGAAGACGGGCGAGGTTGGGAAAAAGGTTGGAAAGAAGGTGAAGAGTGCGAAGAGGAGGGTGTCGATGGCGGTGTCAAGCAGTCCTTTAACACGGAAGGGTGGAGGAGATGCTGTCATTGATGTACAAGCTCCTGTGCAGACTGCAGAGTGAGGAGGTGTCGGCCGATTTGGTATCGGGATTTCAGGGATGGCTCGAACGCAAATTATTTTACAATTAGAAAGGACTTTAATTAGTGTACTTACCCCAAACTTGGTCGAGAAATGACTAGATTTATGTAAACCATTTATTCAACGATACCAAAAGAACCTCAGAACTTGAAGAATAAGTACTCCGTTGATTCATATGCCCTCTTTCCTTCTCTTTCAGGGTCAGGCTCGTAACCATTCCCTCTATATATCTATGGGGTTCTTTTAAAAATTGACGCCGCGGGTGCGGAATCCTCGATACATACAATATATCGCTTCTTGACTCTTGTAATTGAGTTTCAAGTCTGGAGCGTCTCCCGCCCTCACCATGAACGTGTGACAGCCTGAGAGCTGGGTCGGCTCGAAGTTGGTCAGAGCAGAGTTGCTGAAGGATATACCAGGGCGTCAATCACTGGCATGTTATGTAGTGCCGTGCATCATGGAGCATGTAACTGCCATGCGGCCAGAGATACTACTTCCATGTTAGCGCTCAATGGCGAGCCTTGGGACAAGTGGTCGCTCACCGTTCTTACCTATACACGCCCTTCTCCCGTCTCAACGATGCTGTCAAAGCAGTTGTTTCGGGCGCTCGTGCAACCTTTGTGGACCGGTTTTCTGATGAATTCAAAGCGGATGGCGAGATCGACAAACTCACCCCGGAAGAGCGCGCTCAGCTTGTGTACCCTCATGTTCGGTTTTCTCGGTGAACCATAGCCTCAGACGCGGGAGGAGAGCCCCACTCGGTCATCGTCTTCACCCGCTCAATAAGCGCCGCGGCGCGGCGTTTGCTTGCTCCATCAAAAAGCAAAAAGCTCACGGTCGGCCAATCGGCCAGACGGTTACCAACATGCACAAAATCCGTTCAGCATTACGTCGACGATTCTGGGTTCCACGGCTCGCAGGCCCATAATTTATGTTTGCGGCATTAGAAAGTGTCACTATGAGTGAATATGGTCATTGCAGCCCTGAATTGCTGAACAAACTGGCCAAGCTTTTCGCGGATACTTTCTGCAAACATGAAGACAGACAAGGGTGAAATCAGTTCGAGGAGAAGACGGAAGATGCACGAGCAAAGATGCTATGCCGGCCCAGAAAGATGAATTCCGAGACTTCGAGCCAAGGAGGTACCATCCGAACACCCCGGCGTAATCGACTTCCCGGTCCAGGTCGGGGTTCCACCCAGCGAGCCATCAGCGGACCTGAGGGGGGGGAAGATGTTAGCACCGATTTGTTCGGATGGCACCCCCTTGACTCCGACAGCGCACAGTCGAAAGCTATTTAATACCGGCCCTAGCTGCGACCTACGATGACCCACCGATTCGAGTGAACGCAAGCGCCCCTCATTGGCCATCCCCAGACATTCACAGCCAACCTCCGTTTCCAGGACGCCCTACAAACTCCAGTCGATCAAATACCTCAATGGCACAAGAAAAAGACCGGGAGAATGAAAATGGGACACCTTCCGGCTCAGTGAGGTTCACTCTTTCTGGTTGCTCTCGTCACTCACTCGTTCCTCCTCGTATTTCGCTACATCCAGGCTCATCCTATAGCTCGAGTAATTTCTCCTAGCTCTGGATCAGATACTCGGAATAGTCCCAGATCGTCGTTGCTTTCTCCAACCCTGAATGACGACGAGGACGCGCACAAGGAATCATCAGGTCGGGAGAGGATTTTCAGCCAATTTACTCAGTTGCACACCAGTCAATCAACCTCAACCTCATATGATCATTTGAACATGTCTGAGGACATACCCGATCCGAGTCTTCATCTTGTGGCTGTTACGACTCAGATAGAGTATGAACGGTACAAGAGGGGATTTACTCGGTATATTTTTGTGCTTTCCTGCCAACGGGCTTATTCCTCAACATTATCCAGACCGATTACCGACTCGGAAGAATACATCATACCGCCCATGACCACCGCATTTGGCGCCCCTTCCCTCGATAATCGGCCTGGCTGGAGAACTTTTGTTCATCCGGAAGGGACTCGATATTTCTATTGCGATAGCCTCGACAACGTATGTAACTTTCCGTCATCCTGTGAACCTTTCCTCACGTTAGCCTTCACAGCCCGTCCCAGTACTGACAGAAGCCTGGATATACGAAGACGACGTCTTTAATGAGCTACAGCGTTACATGGACGCCATTTTCGTCTATATGAAGGAATATAAAATTTCTTTTCCCCGGCCAGCTCAGCCATCCCAGAAACAGGGCAACCCGACGAAATCGACTCATCGGAAGCGCTCATCTGGAGATCACTGGGAACAAGGCGAGCATGCTGAAACTCCTCAGGACCTGGCACCCGTCGTTCTCGTACTGGAATTCCGACTCTCCGGTCGGGTGGGGTATTACTTTGTTGACCACCCGAGCCAGACACTTTTCTGGCTCGAACCTTTTGATTTCACCTACATACTCATGGAGGTGCGGGTTCAGTGGAGCGATTGGCTTGTGGGTTTACAGATGAAGAGCCATTATTGGTATCATAATGAGTTGTTTCCCCACTTTTACGAGTTGGTTGATGACGATATAGATGAGGTTGCCGATATTGTAGAGTATGCGATGGGAGGTGAGTTCGGCGGCGCAGTGGTAGCCCCTCTCGCCGCTCTTTGTATCAACTGTAGTTGACTGTAATTTTGTTCTAGATCTTTTTACATCGTCACAGTCAGCTGTGCTTTATGATCCGGATGAGCTGGGGTACTTGCAGACTATGGTGCATCGCTACGAACAGAAAGATCCGAAGAGGAGGAGGAGAAGCGTTGGAGAGCGGAGAGGTATCTGTAAGCTAATTTCCTCTCCTCGATGTCTTACTGGTAACCGATATGTTCCCAGGTCGTATTCTTTCCAGTTTCTGTGGGTGTCTATTTGTCCGATTAGTTGGGGTGGGGATGCTTATACTTTTCTCTGTAGATGATGAGCGCTTCATCCACCTGTACGGCGACAAGGCAGCACGACTTCGCTCAATCCAGTCTGTCCATTACTCGGAATACAGAAGGGAAAGGATCTGCGACACTGTGTCTGTCTCCGCGAACGGTGCAACGCAGGAACCTTGGTACACACGGATCGTGACAGTGGTATTGCCATGGATGTGGCGTCGGGGATCTGCAGATGAAGGCAGGAACAGTGTGAAATACGAAGACGTCAGCCTTCCTGTTGACGCTGAAGCCAGGGATATGCAGCAGAACTCGCTCGTGCTGAACATGTTCTCGTTGGTTATGTTTGGTGGACCTGGGATACACATCAAAGAGATTCGAAAGTTAGCTTTAGATCATATGGTGCGCAAACGTGACCTTGCAAAGTATGTCAAGAAGATGATGCCAGAATGGAGGGATATCACACTTTATGTGAGAAGACAAAATTCTCGTTCGGGTCTAGTGATATATTAACCGATTCTCTATCCAGGCTACCGTCATTTTAGCAGCAAACATGTCATTCTTGACAATCGGGAGTGTCGATGAAGTCGGGAGCGCGGGCCACAATAGGACACATTCACAGAGAGCCAGTTATTTCTCGATCCTTGCGAGCATGGGTACGATCATGGTTAGCCTGTTGCTTCCAAGATTGTTTGATGTAAGCCTCTTTAGCCGCCTGTCTGATGCATCATGCTGAATCACTAACGCTGCGCAGCCTAGATTTGTGGCGAACAAGGTCGCTTCGAGATGGGGTCTAGAATCGCTGGCCATTCTTTATGGCATGCCATTTGCGCTTCTGGCTTGGTCGTCAGTATTCCTCCGCATTCGTTGCTCGTTTTCTCCCTTATTTATTTTGCTTTACTCCAGGATGTTATCATTCTTCTTGTCTTTTGTCCTATTATGGTGCCAGGGGGAGGACAACGCGGTGATCGCCATGGTCTCCATCTCGTGCTTCATTTTTGCGGTGATCCTGGCGTGGGGTGTGACGGCTGCGCATCAGACGAAGCTGTACAAGTCTTACGCAGAGAAAGTGGCGCAGAAGATAGGGAGGATTGGCAGCAAGGTGGGGAGCGCGGTGTGGAGGATATTAACCGTAACAACAACACGGAAGGACGGAGGGGATGCTGTCATTGACGTTGAAGCTCCCGCGCAGCCTAGTGAGCACGTCCCTGTGGGGTCAATGATGTCTGAACCTGCATCCGGAATGCGTGGTTGGCTCAAACGAACACTGTTCAACAGTAGGAAGATAACGTACCTATGCCTACTCCTTGACAGAAAGTAGCTAGATTCATGTAGTGTATATCTAATATTCAATGACGGGAAAAGAATTTCGAATGGGCCATGATTCTGGTCTATCGATATGCAACCAGCCGTTATAAGCCGCATCATCTTGTCAACTTCATCTCTTCCGTTCTTTTACCCTGACTTTTGAAAATCACGGCTATGACGTGCTCCTAACCTTCCACGTTCCTTGGTATTCGTGCCTCGCGCAAACCTCGTGGGATATTACACGCCCATTTCTCGCGGTAGCATTGATCCAATAACTGCTCGTCACTGGTCCACCCTGCCACATGTACACTGGTGTGTCGCCGCTCGTACCCCTCTCATATCGAAAGCGGCTAGCCTTTTCCTTCAGCGCATGTCTACAGTTGTGTCATGACAGAAGCCGGGGGCAAACTGGGGGGTTCGTGCCCGGTAGACGCCTCCTCCCAATATCAAAATGACTGCTGTGGCAACATCCCGGCGGTTTTTATTCGCTGCTGCAAAAGTGTGCTGTGCAAATGATTTTGAGGCCTACGTGTTCGACGTGCTTTTCCTTAATAACCAAGTGCAGTTTTCGAGAGTTATTTAACACCCACAGTAACTGTGCGACCCACGATTACACCAATCGCCCACTGGCTATCCCCCATACATTTACCCCTGGTTCTATCAGCCAACTTCTGTTTCCACGCCACCCCACGAACTCTAGCTTGTCGAACACCTCAATGGCACAAGGAAACGGCCAGGAGGGTGAAAACGGGACACATTGCTCCTCCCAGGTTCCTAGCTCTGGCAGAGGGTCAGTCAGAATTCGAGGCAATTGTATCCATGCGGATAGCTGAAGCCACACCAGGGAAACCACCCGCCCATATGATCATTTGAACATATCTAAAGACTTACGCGATCCGAGTCTTCATCTTGTGGCTGTTACGACTCAGACAGAGGATGAACGATACAAGAAGGGGTTTACTCGGTATGTTTTTCTGCTTTCCTGCTAACGGGTTCACTCCTCAACATTATCCAGACCAATTACCGACTCGGAAGAATACATCATACCGCCCATGACCACCGTATTTGGCCCCCCTTCCCTCGATAATCGGCCTGGCTGGAGAACTTTTGTTCATCCGGAAGGGACTAGATATTTTTATTGCGATAGCCTCGACAACGTACATCACTTTCCGTGATCTTGTATGCCCTTACTCATGTTAGCCTTCACAGCCTGTCCCAGTATTGACAGAGGCCTGGATATACGAAGAAGACGTCTTTAATGAGCTACAGCGTTACATGGACGCCATTTTCGTCTATATGATGGAACATAACATTTCTTTTCCCCGTCCAGCTCAGCCATCCCAGAAACAGGACAACCCTAGGAAATCGACCTGTTGGAAGTGCTCATGTGGAGATCACTGGGAGGGAGGCGAGCATGTTGAACTTCCTCAGGACTTGGCACCCGTCGTCCTCGTCCTGGAATTCCGACTCACCGGGCGTATGGGTTACTACTTTGTTGACCACCCTAGCCAAACACTTTTCTGGCTTGAACCTTTCGATTTCACCTACATGCTCTCGGAGGTGCGGGTCAAGTGGGACGATTGGCTTGTGGGACTACAGATGAAGAACCATTATTGGTCTCATAATGAGTTATTTCCCCACCTTTACGAGTTGGATGATGATGTTATATATAAGGTTGACGATATCATCGGGTATGCAATGGGAGGTGAGTTGGATGGCGCAGTGGTAGCCCCTCTCGGCGCCCTTTGTATGAACTGTTCTTGACTGGGCTTTTGTTCTAGACATTTCTACATCGTCACGCACAGCTGTGCACTGGGATCCGGACAAGTTGGGGTACCTGCAGACTATGGTGCATCGCTACGAACAGAAAGACCCGAGGAGGAGGAGGAGAAGCGTTGGAGAGCGGAGGACAATCTGTAAGCTAATCTACTCTCCTCAATGTATTATTGCTAAACTACATGTTCCCAGGTCGTATTTTTTCCGATTTCTGTGGGCATTTGATTGTTCAATTGGATGGGGTTGGCGATGCTTATGTTTTTCTCCGCAGATGCCGAACGGTTCTTGAACTTGTATGGCGACAAGGCAGCACGACTTTCCTCGGACCAGTCTATCCATTACTCAGAGCATCGGAGGAACAAGATCTGCGACACTACGCCTGTCGTTGTTCATAGTGCAACGCAGGAACCTTGGTACAGACGCATAGCGAAAGCGGTATTGCCATGGATGCGGCACCAGGGATCTGCGGATGAAGGTGACAAAAATGTGAAACACGAGGACATTAGCCCTCCTGTTGACCGTGAAGCCAGGAATATGCGGCGGAACTCGCTCGTGCTGAACATTTTCTCGTTGATTATGTTTGGTGGACCTGGGATACACATGCAGCAGATTCGGGAGTTAGCTTTGGATCGTCTAGTGCGTCAACGCGGCTATAAAAAATANCGTGGAGAAGACGTTACCAGAGTGGAGCAAGATCACACTTTATGTGAGAAGACAAAATTCTGGTTCAGGTCTAGTGATATATTTACTGATCCTCTATCCAGGCTACCGTCATCTTAGCAGCAAGCATGTCATTCTTGACAATCGGAAGTGTTGATCAAGCCGGAAGTGCGAGCCACAATAGGACATATTCACAGAGAGCCTGTTATCTCTCAATCCTTGCGAGCATGGGTACAATTACGTTCAGTCTGTTGCTTGCAAGATTGCTTCACGTAAGTCGCTTTCTCCGCCTGCATCATGCTTTCGAATCACTGACGCTGGGCAGCCTGACTTTGTGGTGAACAGGACCGTTTCGAGATGGGGTCTAGAGTCGCTGGCTATTCTTTATGGCATGCCATTTGCGCTTCTACTTTGGTCGTCAGTATTCCTCTGCCTCCGTTGCTCGTTTTCTCCCTTATTTATTTTGCTTTACTCCAGGATGTTATCATTCTTCTTGTCTTTTGTCCTATTCTGGTACCAGGGGGAGGACAACGTGGTGATCGTTATGGTCTCTATCTCGTGCTTCATTTTTGCGGTGATCCTGGCGTGGGGTGTGACGACTGCGTATGAGACGGAGCTGTATAAGTCTTACGCGGAGAAAGTGGCGGAGAAGATAGCGAGAATCGGCAGCAGGGTGGGGAGCGCGGTGTGGAGGATATTAACCGTAACAACAGCACGGAAGGATGGAGGGGATGCTGTCATTGACGTTGAAGCTCCCGCGCAGCCTAGTGAGCACGTCCCTGGGGAGTCAATGATGTCTGAACCTGCATCAGGAATGCGTGGTTGGCTCAAACGAGCTGTTAAACAGTTAAAGGACAATGAAAGATAACGTACCTATGCCTACACTCTTGACAGAAAGTAGCTAGATTCATTAGTGTGTATCTAATTTAACGACACGAAACGAATTTCGAACGGTGTTACAAACTCCAGAAGGCAAATGCCTCAGGCGGCCATAAAATTACAATGCGGATAAAATGAACCAAAATTGGGAAGGGATGGACTCATACACTCGGATTTCTACACGTAAAGCCTAGTGCTCTTTCAGTCCCAAACGAACAAATCTGCGCTTAAATTGGTACTAGGCGGGACGGTCAGTCCGAATCCTAAACAGCAGAGGATTTTGTGATGGATTGGACTATCTGCTGCAGTTCAACGACACCCGGATGCTCGAGGTCTGGTTCACCAACCTCCAGATCCTGTTGTTGGCAGGTGAAGGACCGGTACCAGGGATCTGAACGCAAGGGTTTGACACTCGTATCGGGGGGGGTCCAGACGTGCGTACACGCAGTGTATGCAATTTCGGCAAAGCCGATTTGACTTTGCTGTTCCTTGCGTGGCCGGCGTCCCAAATCGCGCATGAAATGGTGCCGTACGGCGGAGGATGGCCCGGACGTGGTTCCTGCGAAATGGTCAACTCCTCGAGAGCTGGTAGGAGCTCCAATGGCTTCCGCGAAGAAGGGATGGAATACGATGAGCTGGGGGAATTAAGAATTGGAACAAGAAGCGAGGGAGACGCGACAAGTTCGCGGACGTTCGGAAGAAACTGGCCGTCGAGTTCTCCCCACCGGTGTCTCGACCGTCTGCCGACAGGGAGACATTTGTGAGGGTTGAAAGGCGTTCCAGGAATAAAATCAAAGCAGAAAGAGGGAGAACTGAGTCCTGAATGCTGAAATGGGACAGCTGAGAAAATATCCAATTGCAACTGGACAACAGGGCTCGCCAATCGGCTGGTGGGAGTGGGAAATCGTGGAAATGCAATCCCGTCAAGGCCGAGGAGGACTGGAGGACAAGCCTGTGGAAGAAATGGTATAGGAATGGAGTGAACGCCCTTACTCCGCCAGTCCGCCGGGACAATCCACTTGTCACACCTACAAAGGTCAGCTGGGACAATTGACCTTTGCTGAAAGCGTCCTCAGAGATGGTAAAGCGGACTGGCGGTGGAACAAGCCTGCTTGTAACTGTCATCGGGCCTGTCGACGGGGGAGGCAGGGCTCTGAAGAGAGGCTGGCCTGTTGGACGGCAATCATCGAAAAAAAAACCTTGAATTCGAATCCTTGCTCGGCGGAAATTTCAAGGGGTTTAAGAAAAGCTCTCGCCATCGTCGGGATCGCGAGAGCAGATTGCAGAGACACCGCATCTGCTGACCGGTATACGTCCCTTGGTCTTCGCATGGCACTGTGTAAGTGATGTCAGACTGTGAATGGCATCGCCAGCCTGACTGCTCGGATGTGAATATATTTGAAGAGTAGAGTTTTTGATGGCTTCCATCAGTAGCTCAGCCTGTGTCTTCAAGATTGCTATTCGGAGGCGTTCGTAGAGGGTCTTGCAGGTGAGCCCTAGCTGAAGACCCTGCAAGGTAGGAGGATTGCGAGAGAGAATATATGAAAGAATCTCATCCCATATTTCCACTGGGCAGTCAAAGAGCTCGGCAAGAGGCATTTCTGAGGGTACGGCTTCGGTTGGATGGCCTGTGATATAGGGCCACCTGAAAAGGGAATTTATTTCCACGATTACAAGCCACGTCTCATCAAGTAATGGCTGTCGCGTAGAGGGCGTCGAATCTCTTCTCGCCTGCTTCTCCATCCATCTTCTATATCTCCCTCCACCCCCACATTACTCTAGATCGGCGAGGGGAGAAATAATCTGCGAGCATGTCTGTGATGCTCACAAAGTTCGAATCTAAAAGCAACCGTGTCAAGGGTATGTATGTTTCCACCTCAATCTGGCCTGCTTTCTCGTTATCGGGCTTGCGGCAATATTGGGCGTTTGGTCGTTGTCGAGGTCGTTTGAGAGGCTGACGATGCACTGCAGGGCTTGCTTTCCATCCAACGCAACCTCTCTTGGCAGCTGCACTTCATAATGGGAGCGTCCAGTTATGGAATTATCGGATGGGCGTTTTGGTCGATAGGTTCGACGAGCATGAAGGTATGCCCATGCATTTTAACTGTCATTTTTTCTGCTGATCATCTAATTTATCTATCGTATCTTGCATTCGATAGGACCTGTCCGAGGCGTAGCAATCCACCCAACCCGACCCTTGCTTGTAACTGGCGGCGATGATTATAAAATCAAAGTCTGGGGTGCGTCTCGTATTCCTGGTGTTTTCGTTGCGGGAGCGCGCGCTGACACGCGAAATATGGAATCTAGATATTCGCCCTCAGAACCGCCGATGTCTGTTCACCCTGCACGGACACTTGGATTACGTTCGAACAGTTCAGTTCCACCATGAGATGCCCTGGATCGTGCGTTGCCGTCCCTCAATCGCGATTCTGTACGATTTTAACGTTGATTTATGTCTCAGATCTCTGCCTCCGACGACCAAACGATCCGTATCTGGAACAGCACCTCCCGGCAATGCATCGCCGTCTTGACTGGCCATTCGCACTATGTCATGTCCGTCCAGTTCCATCCCAAAGAAGATCTCATCGTCTCCGCTTCAATGGATCAGACCGTTCGGGTTTGGGATATCTCTGGTCTCCGCAAGGCACCCAACGGCGGGCCTCAAAATCATGGCCCAGGTAGTACAGGACCCGGCAACTTTGAAGCCTTCGACTCGTTCTCCACCGTCAAGCACGTTCTGGAAGGCCATGACCGCGGTGTCAACTATGCGATGTTCCATCCCACCCTCCCCCTGATCATCTCTGCTGCCGACGACCGCGTCATCAAAGTGTGGCGGATGAGCGAAACCAAGGCTTGGGAGGTCGATTCATGCAGAGGCCACTTTAACAACGTGTCGAGCGCGCTTTTCCACCCAAAGCACGAATTGATCGTCTCCTGTGGAGAAGACAAGACCGTTCGGGTGTGGGATCTGGGGAAAAGAACGGCGATCCAGACGTTCAGGAGGGAGCACGATAGGTTCTGGGTGCTCGCGGCTCATCCAAATCTCAACCTCTTTGCTGCGGGACACGACAGCGGGTTGATCGTTTTCAAACTGGAGAGGGAACGTCCGGCCTTTTCGGTGAGCCAGGACACGTTGTACTACGTGCGCGACAAGTATGTCCGTGCATATGATTTCAACAGCGGGGCGGATATTGGGCTGTTGAGCGTGAAGAAGTTTGGGAGCCCATATGTTCCACCCCGAACGCTCAGCTTCAACCCGGCAGAACGCGCTGTTCTGTTGACCATCAGCTCGGATAACGGCATATATGAATTGGCCAATTTGCCTCAGCAGACACAGACAGAGGTCAAGGATTCGAGCGTGGATGGAAAGAGGGGAAGCGGTCAGAGTGCGATCTTCGTGGCTCGGAATAGGTTTGCAATTTTGAACAAGGCCAATCAGGTTCGTAGATATGTTCTCTGTGCTTATTCTTCGTTGCTAATCCAAAAATTGTAGCTTATTGAAGTTCGCGATCTTGCCAACACTGTCGTCAAGTCCATCAAGCCGCCCGTTCAAACTAACGAAATCTTCTATGGCGGAACCGCGTGCTTGATCCTCAGCTCTCCTACCTCTGTCGTCCTCTACGATATTCAACAACAGAAGACTATCGGCGAGATCAGCAGCCCACCGGTCAAATACGTTTCCTGGAGCAATGACGGTACTTTGGTGGCGCTCATGAGCAAACACAGTACGTCTTTTCTTATTTTCTCAATGTCAATTCTTTGTAACTGACGGGGTTACAGCCATCACAATCGCAAACAAAAACTTCTCCCAGCACAGTTTGGTTCATGAGACTATTCGTATCAAGTCTGGAGCTTGGGACGATGCTGGAGTGTTCATTTACTCGACCCTCAACCACATCAAGTATTGTTTGTCTCAGGGGTTCGTGACGCAGGTGCTTTTAACGAAATGAAACTGACCTATTACTTTCTCCTTCCAGTGATAATGGCGTTATTTGTACATTGGATAACCCTGTTTACTTGACTCGCGTCAAGGGCAAGACTGTCTACACTCTCGATCGCTCCGCTCGCCCTCGTACCATCAACTTTGATCCAACAGAGTATCGGTTCAAGCTGGCGCTGCTCAAGAACAATTACGAGGAAATGCTTTACATCATCAAAACTTCGACGTTGCTTGGACAGAGTATCATTGCCTATCTGCAGAAGAAGGGTTTCCCTGAGGTTCGTTCCATTCTCGTTAATTTCCATAAACCACCAGCTCATGCAAGTTGGTTTAGATCGCTTTGCACTTCGTTCAAGATACCAACACGCGTTTCGAGCTGGCGCTGGAATGTGGCAACCTCGATGTTGCGATGGAAATGGCCAAGACTATCAACCGACCTGACTGCTGGGAACGCCTTGCCCAGCAGGCTCTGAAACAGGGTAACCACAAGGTGGGGTCATATTCCCTTCATAACTGATCAGCCACTTATCACTTCCCTTGAATCAGGTCGTGGAGAAAGCCTATCAGCAGACCAAGAACTTTGACAAGCTTTCTTTCCTGTACCTTGCCGTTGGAAGTCAGGACAAACTCGAGAAAATGCAGAAAATTGCTGATGCTCGCGGGGATCCCATGTCTCGGTTCCACAATGCGCTCTATGCTGGTGATGTTGAAGGAAGAATCTCTGTACTGCGGGATGTCGGACTTCGTAAGTTTATTTACGCCTTCCATTATTGATCAGAGGCTGAGCTTAAATTGAATAGATCCATTGGCGTATCTGACTGCAAAGACTAATGGCCTCGACGAGCTCGCTGCCGAAATCCTGGAGGCTGCAGGGTTGACGGAGGCTGATATCGATGACGTTCCCACCTACGGCGCTTCGACTTTGAGACCGCCTGCTGTTGTCACCTCGGGCACCAACCTCATTTGGCCATCTGTTTCAAGCGGGGAGAACTTTTTCGACAAGGCTCTCGCTAACGGTGTCCTCGAGGGTGGTGTCGAGCCTGATTATGTCAACGGTGATGCTGCCGCTGCAGGGGCGCACAATGCCCTGGATGCCTGGGCTAAGGAGGAAGAAATCGGAGACCTCGAGGCTGAAGAGGGCGGTTGGGATTTGGACGCTGATGCTGAGGCCGAGACCTTTGACACTCCTGAAGCCGCACCAGCCGAAGAAGAAGAAGAATTGGGCGCTGGCGCCACCCCTGGTGTCAACGAGAAAGACCTCTGGGTGCGCAACTCGCCGTTGGCTGCCGACCACGTTGCTGCTGGGTCATTTGAAACGGCAATGCAGGTACGGAGTTGTTCATCTTTTCCGAGCCGCGTTGCGTTGAAGCTGATTAATGCCTATTTTTAGCTGCTTACGCGTCAATTTGGTGTTGTCAATTTTGCTCCCCTCAAACCACTCTTCGTGTCAATATACAGGTCGTCGCATGCATACCTCAGCCCTCTGGCCTCGCTACCACCGCTTGAGTTGCACCTTCGCCGCAACCCAACCGAGTCCTCGCCAAGCAAGGTGCTTCCGATTGCCGTGAGGTCGTTGCAGTCTGTACGATCGGAGCTCCTGGAGGGTTATCGATTTGTCTCAGGCAATAAGCTCACTGAAGCACAAGCAGCCTTCCGCTCGGTGTTGGAGGCGTTGTTGCTTGTTGTCCTTACCTCTGACGATGAGGCCAAGTTGGTACGCCCTAATTTCATTTTTCATTTGCCGGGTACCATCCCCTCACCGAGGTCTATCTGTGTAGTGGCGAGAATCAGTAACTGCTGCGCGAGAATACCTGCTCGGTGTTACCATCGAGTTGGAACGACGACGAGTCGCAGCTGAGGACCCATCCAACGTAACGCGCAATCTGGAACTCTCTGCCTACTTCACGCATTGCCAGCTGCAACCCCCTCATCTGCAGATTGCGTTGCGAAATGCGATCAACATATTTGGAAAGGCGAACAATCACGCACATGCAGCCCGCTTCGCGAAACGCTTGGTTGAGCTGAAGCCTGATCCCAAGATCGTTGCTCAGGTACATAGCCTCTCCTTTTTTTTCACATCTTTTTTTNGAATGTTTGGTCTGACATGTTTGATGCAACCTATAGGCACGTCAAAAGATTAGTGCGGGTGAACGGAACCCTATCAACTCTGTCACTGTTGCCTATGACGAGTTCACACCCTTTGAGATTTGCGGTGCAACCTACACGCCGATTTATCGTGGTTCGCCTATCGTCCGATGCCCGTACACCGACGCTGCGTTCCAGCCTCAGTTCAAGGGTAACTTGGATCCTTTGACGCAGCTGACAGAGATCGGAGCAGCCGCGTCCGGGTTGCCTGCTGCTTGGTAATTGTTTTTTGTGACCGGCCGAGATGTTTCCGGTGCTGTAATACAACGATTGTAGTACTGTATTTGGGTGGATTTTCCTTTCCGTGATGAAAATGATATTTCTGTTTTTCTCTTCTTTTGTGGTGTGGCATATGAAAGCAATGTCTTCTATAAACGTGAAGGCTATATTCGCGTTCGAACCCGTCGGCGCAACGTAACATCCGATTACCATGAATGAAGTAGGATTATTAACTACTCTAAGAATATAGTTGGGATCGTGAAAGTCATAGATGTCCGGTCATAACCTTAATTCGTGTCCGTGTCATCGCTCTTCGTATATCTGGACATACCGAACTTCCCAGTCTAGCGAAATTGTGTCAGAACGAGCAAGATGGACTCAGGGAAAACCTGGGACGTACATGCATCCCGGAATGCTGAGCCATTTGTACGAATGTACTCTTCACAGGTCGCAACCCCAGTCCGCTGTGCACAGCTCTCCTCTTGGCCTGGTGGCCCGGCAACATTCCATATCGCACCAGCCCAAACACCACTGATTCCAGTGCAGTCCAGTTAGCTTTCTGAGGAGACACAGTCATTGGGACTACATCTTACCATAATGTCGTATCGAAGATGGCATGGTGTTGTCTGAAATACCCAAATGGATCGCAACCAGCCGCTGGGTATCTCGCCTGGGCAGTGCCCCATGTATCAGGACGAGGATCGTTGGCAGTAATGTCAGACGGAATAGAGTTCCTTGGGAAGAAGTATACAGCAATCCCGGTAGAGTCCCATTTCACTGTTAACGGTTGACGTGGGTTGACATCATCATAGTCATTAGCTTCCGTCAGATATAAATGTCAAAATGGACGCATACGTACTTGCATATACACCTCCTCCATTATTGTTGAATCCTAATCCATACGTTATCGGAGACTCAGCGCGGATACCACACCCTCGGCTTGCAGTTGTTGCGACTGCACAGTCAGTATTGCCGTCGATGACTGTTCCGGTCATAGCAAGGGCAGTTGAATTTGAGGATACCACTCTACATCCGGTACCGGTGTGAAGGGTAGCTTGGTTATGCGTGTTGTCGTGGACGCCTTCTAAAATGTCTATCTCGCCATCCTCGGGTCTTCTAGGTCCTATCGGAGACCGATTCCTTAGGCTTAATGATTTCGCAGAGAGTCACCGGGCGCTTACCGTTGGTCCAGAAAGCACTGGAAAAGGAGATAGAGGGAGAGAGATTAGCGCTCAACCAGAATAGCGTGCTCGGAGGCAAGTGGAGTACTTACGGCCAAGTCCCACACCCATAGGGCATGTGCACAGCATCCATGATCACCAGCCCACCAGTGAACCTTACAAGAGTGTGGATGCGTATGCTCTTTCTGTGCGCAGTAACAGTGGGTGTAGTCTCTAGTCGCATAATTGCGTTTCCTGCTGAATTGATTTCAAGCAGACCATCTCTTCGCTAGAGTTTCGGCGATTTCAATAGGAGAATTCTTTGGACATTCTGGGATCATGCCAAATTCAAACGCACCGCTGAAGCTTCGTCGATATAGTCAACTTGACCTGATGAACAGCTTAAGCGCTGGAATCAAGAAGGGATCTAATGGTGTATGCTTACCAAAAGTCGGGTCAGGGAATGTAAAGAAGTCCCATCCTCGGAAGAAGGTTTCCCCTTGCTGTGAGCCAAAGGCTCTGTTTAAGCGGTACAATTTTTCGGCGAAATGTGCGATAGACATACATATGAGTTTGTTAATCTCCAAGGAGAGCTCCCAGTCGTTCCTGAAGGCGGGGAGGTCGTCGTTGGCGAGGTTCCTGTTGGTGTCGATGTGGAAGAAGCCGTTACGGAGGTTGAGTTGTCATCTGGCGCGGCGCTTCCTCCGCCATCGTCGAACACCTGTTGGTTCCTGGGTTTACAGTACACCACTGGTCCACCATCACCATCTCGAGGTTCTAGTTCTCGCACTGCTCGGGGCGAAAGAACACTGCCAAAGGCCACCTTCAGATCTCGAGCCAACGAGTGTGTTCTACGCACGACGGCGTTGTGAGAGCGCCGAACCAACCGGTGCAGGGATCTTGCATTTCCTGTCCTCGGAGTGGCTGAGGTCGCTATGGAGGCTTGCAAGACAAGAAGCAAGAGGTGGAAGGGCACCGACTGGAGCAGATGCATCGTTAATCAATCGGAGGACATGGGCAACGTTGAACTTGAAGAACTTCAACCAGGCGGCATTGTCTCCGTATCAGTACTGACATAACCCATGCAGCCCGGAGATGCCGTAACTTAAACTCTAATCACACACTCGGAATCTGTACGGAGTGATGGGTCCGAAAGCTTGAAGTTGCGACTACCTCGTCTGAATACAACGTAAAACACGCCTGAGTCTTTGCTGAAAGCTAGGTTAATTACGTCGAACAACTTCACTGCCCTTGCCCATCCCTGTAGCCTCGATCCCTGAGGGAGTGATATCGGTCCGGATTTCGGCTTTCACGCATGGCAGCCTGCAGGTAAAGCACGCGTAAGGGATAGATGAGAAGATTGGGTGAAGCGTGCAGTTGAGAGTATTAGGACGGAAATGCTGTGAGTTCAAAGTGCGTGATGTGAGGAATTGGAGAAAAGAGCTTGGTATCCGTTGTTGGTTCTTTCTAGTAGAGTTCATCGTCCGCCATAACCGCTCTCACTTCCGTCCAATCTCTCAACCTACGGTCCCTCATGATCCAGCTATCTCTCCTCGGAACCCCCGTTCCTTCGACCCTGATTTCCTCAACGTTGAGTCCATGCCTACGAGATTCTTGTATGACGACAGAAAGATCTCTGAAACCTCTCGAGGGAGCGCAGACGACAAGGTTTTGGAGGCGCCTCTCGGCACTGCACTGCACTCGAGATTTCAAGAAATCATGGAAAACATAAGCATCGAGGGGCGTGGCGATGTGAAGCCCAACAATGAAGGTACGAAGTTGAACCAGGAGATGGGCTGCTGGGTCCTGGCCAAACGTCAACAGCCGAAAACCATGGTCGTACCCGTTGCAATCCATCCGGAATTCGAGAGTCGTGAGATCGGGTAATGCTCTGAATAAAGCATGGAATGTTGGGGTGGAGATACCGAGTCCTACCGCCAAGCACAGGTGTTCTAGGCGGTTAAACTTCTCCAACTTGGATAAAAATCGTTCTACATGGGGGGGNCTCCCAGGTGACCGAAGTTAGCGCGGTCTTCGAAAAGACGTCAAACTCCATTCCTTCTATTTGGAGGCTGGCCAGGTTGGGAAAGTCATACATATCCAGAAGGTCTGGGTACGAGACTCCATCGGAGGGATAGATTAGGATGAGGGCTTCAACCTTTTCCATGCGTATTGGCCTGCTCCATGACGGCGGTACACCCATGGGAGCACAGCCTGGTCTGTACTGGATATACAGAAAACGCAGCTCCACGAGCCTAAAAAGTTGGTGGACAAGGAAGAGGCGGTGACGATCACCCCACGCGTCGCTCCCAAGAACGCAGTGCGTGAGCTGCTCCAAGGGAAGAGCAATGTTGGTCCCTTGCTCCCCGGTAGTCAATGCGACGCGACGCAATGAAGGAGCCTCTCTGAAGGCTTCAACTATCCCTGTAGGCTCTGCATCTTGAAAGAGCCAGTGACGAGGGGAATCTGTTACCGGGCGAACAACCAAGCTCTCCAAGGATACAAACAGCCCGGAGGGTAGGGCCTGGAGTTGAGCGGCAGGTACACGATTGAGTGTTAGTTGGGTAAGCGATCGGGTGATGGGAATTAGGATATGGTCAAGTCGAAGGTTTAGTTGAGCTGAAACTCTCTCATAGATATAACGGCTTTTGATTTCGATCTGAAGGCTGAGGGCAGTCGATTTGGAACGACTCACCCACTCGTCAAATCTTGACAACTGGGAATTGCTGTATCCGTCCCCTTCCTTGAAGGATAATGAGATCCGAGTCCACAAAGGTGGAAACGCGATGGCGACTTCCTTCCAATGCCGGCACACATGGGTGAGAAGAATCGGTGCCTGCTTCCGGGACATGGATACCTCCCACAGATGGGTAGGGAGGCAATGTAGAAAGATTTCGCAGAGCGTTTCGTCCGGAATTTTGTCGATTGCCATAGTAGCTATAATACCCAGCTCAATATTGAGCTGAGAGAGAGAGAGAGATTTGTCTCTTACTTACCCATGATGATCGCACATGAGAGTACTTAGGAGTTGACCAGCAGAACGTCCAAGTGTGCACACTATGTTTGGTGCAGTTTGGGTGTTCGGTGATTGCCGTTCTGGCTGCGTACAGGTTTCGCGTTTCTGACTCGCAGAACACGAACACGAATGCCTTTAGAAGGCCAGTATACACCAACTTCGAATATTTAACGGACTTACAGCTGCATGGGAGTCCATGGATTTCTGCCATATCTTCGCAAGGCCTGGTGCGTAACGTCCGACTTGCTCCCGGTCACCTCTAAGCTGAAAATGTGAGCAGCCCCGACGTCTTCAAGGAGCTGCCGAATAGGTTCAAAGATATCTCAGACACAAGGGTCATAATGTGGGATACTTACTCTGTGAAGCATCGCCAATTTGCTGAATCTAGCTCCTGGCAGAGATGGAACACTTATAACACAGAGATTCCATTTCTCTCCTTCACCCCATCCCTATCGGCATATTTTAGGATGGTACCGTGTCACGGAGGAAATGAGCGCCAGTGGTATCCGTCCAATTTGTGTATTCGACGGGAAAGCGCGACATTCTGCAAAGATGAAGGAGGTAGGAGAGTCTTGAGTTCTGTCATAATGTAACGCTCATTTGGGTTCTCCTTAGGTCATGCGCAGACGTCAGAATCAAAAGCTAACCGCCGCGCGAGGCCATGTAGAAGCTGGAAGACTCCGCAGACTTGACTTCTTGAAGACTTTCATTGACTTGGGTCCCAGCTTGCGCCCTACGGCTTTGCAGGCCACAGTGGGGATGTTGAACGACCTCAGTTACAAAGACGGCGCCGACCCGGCAATGAAAGACACACTCCAAACCCTGGACTCACAAGCATCAGTTCGGGCTCTGTCCGAACTGTCGTTTGGAGACACTTCTCAGGCAAATGTACTTCCTCCCGTGACTCAGACTTTGTCCAACCAGGAGCAAGTCGATGCCATAAGGCTTCAAACAACTCTTACCGCCATGTACAAAGAGTTTAAGCAAAGTCTTTCTCAACTCGTCACCATAGCCGAGTCAGACGTCCTGGCGGCGACTCCTTCTAATACCGGCCCTGAAGCCACCGCCGAAGAGATTGAAATCTTGATGACCAAGGCGCAATGTCATCTGGCGGTGAAGGAAAAAGATCTCTGGTACAGCCTCTCCCAGCTTTCCGACGGTGATCCTTCAAGTTGGGAGCATCTCACCGGTGTTGCTGGAACCCTGGTCCAAGAGAGTCACCAAATGTCAAGCTCATTCAGCAGAAGGACGAACCTTCCGACTGCCGAGACTTACCAGCAATGCAAGGAAATTTTACTGGCTATGGGCGTGCAATGCCTCGAAGCCGAAGGGCAGGTTGAAGCTGAAGGCCTTGCATCGGCTATGGTCCTCAACGGCAACGCCGACTTCGTAGCCAGCGAAGATACGGTATGTCAAGGCTCGTTTACACCTTTCTTTCTTGCTGATTCCAAAATGCAGGACGTATTGGTTTACGGAGCGACTCTCTTGCGGAACTTCGGCAGCGCTCAAGCTCCCCTTGAGCTCATCTCCGGAAAGGATATCCAGGACCGCTTGGAACTCGACCGACAGGCCTACGTTGATTTCGCCCTCCTCCTAGGAACGGATTTCTCGCAACGACTCAAGAGCGTCGGTCCCGTCAGAGCTCTCAGCTTCATCAAAGAATACGGTACCATCGAGGACATCTTGAAATCGGAGACCAAGTACCCACCTCGTTCGTCACATGACGAGTATATCAACGAGATTCAAGCAGCTCGTAGTATCTTCAACTCCTCCCCCGATACACCGAACCCTCAAAAGTTACCCCCGGCTTATCGCAATGAAGTGGCCATTTCGAGTATCCTAAGCCGATACAATTTGACCAACGCCTTATTGGACACGGGAAGCTTAGACTACGAAAACGCCTTGGCGGGGAACTATTTTGCGGACAATCCAACTGCCCTTTGATAACGTGATACCCATCATCATTCATACAAAGTCTAAAGCTACCCTGTGGAAGTTGGGCATGCATCGCCAAAAAGCCACAGATAGTCGAGTTCGAAGGTTGTTGGGCATAGAAGATGGTACTACGTCCCTTCCATTCTTCAAGATTGGCTCGGACGTCGGAGGGAGAACAGAGGCGACTATGACTTCATATGCGTGTGTTCATTTCCGGTTCCTGGTAAAATTTGGGCGTCCATCGGATAGGACAAGGGAGAGAGTTAACGTTTGCAGCCGGTCTGGCTCATTGCGTACTGCCTCACGCTGGTACCGATGACTCTGGTGGTCGAAAGACCTGCGGTTCAGCCAGCCACGGTAAGCGGAACGGAGGGTTGGGCTCATTGAAGCGATCCGTTCGTTCCGGCTGGGAGTCTCTTGCAACGACGTTCTCCGGGGATGGTTTCCGAGAGCTAGGAGCGGGGATGCGGTTTCAAACTCTGCGATACACAGTGAGTGGCCCATAGCCTTCTCGGTCGTGGCCAGATCAGATGGTCCGATGGGCGAGGATGCGTTTTCGGCGCCTGCCCTGGTGCATCCTCCTTGGAGGAGGTTCACAACGGGCACCAAGTAATGTTCATCAAGGATCATTGAGGTATGGGGGCAGTACTGAAAAGGACCACTCGATGCAAAGTGACGGTCTGCAATGGTACCGGTCACTCGCAATTGCTAGTTGGGGATGCCCACCGTGTGTGGTGGATCACTAACAGTATTATCACCTCTGCGCACCTGCAGTTCTCGGTAATTCTACCCGGAAGATGATGTGAGCCTATTAGAGTTTCCCAGCAAGGACGGGGGGCCAAGGCCTGCGGATTTTGAGCGAAAGGCTTGTCTCTGCCATGGCCAAAGACGTACGATGTGAACAAGCTGGAGTTCTGTTTCGACTTTGAGTCCATCTTCGTGACGTATTGACGAACGAGCAAGAGCCCTTGTCGAAGAGTTATGGTATGGCGAGACCACCTTATTTGCACATGTTAAATTTAGGCGCCGATACAGCCTCTGGGCTATTAAGTCCCCACTATCTTCGACTCATCCCCGACCCCGATTCACCGAACCGACAATTTTCACCCCTGGCTTATCGCAACGAAGCAGTCACTTCGAGTATCTTGGGCCGGTACAGCTGGAATGTTGGAGACTTTTACTGCGAGAATCCTTTGGCAAAGGAGCCTGCGCTTTTGGTTGATACTCATCATGCTGGGCATGAGGACACAAGCAAAGCTGTTGAAGTCGACGTGCACCGCAAAAAAAAAACCTCGGTCAGGGGAGTCCGAAGCTTATGGCAGGATGAAAGTTGCTACTACTTTTTCCCGTCCATTTTTCAATATCGTGGCTGACTTCGGAGGGAGAACAGAGGCGACTGCGACCGCGACTTCATATAAGCATGTTCATTTTCAACTGGCAAAGATGAGTAATTATGTGGCGTCTGTCGGATCGAACAAGGGAAAACCTTAATGTCTGCAGCTGGTCTTGGTCATTTTGTACCGCCTCGCTCTCGTGATTCTGGTGCTCAGATTACCCATGGCCAGCCTTGGTAAACGGAATGGAAGACTGGAGCATGAAGCGATCTCTTCGTGGACTGGAATGAGGCTTGGAGTGTTTTGCAGGAATTATATTATCTCCTTGAAACAACGTTGGAGGCGAGTTTCCTGCAGGCCCAACCCTGTGATATGCAAAAAATTGCCTGGTCGACCCGATGTTCTCTTCGACGGCGGCCGAGGTCAGACGTCGGGCTTTCACTGAACTATCTGCGGTGCTGACGTCGACCTTACTTGCTGCTGCTGCTTCTTCGGAAGACGGGTGCTACGGGGGGAGCAATCGGATTGCGGCGTTTACTGTCCCAACTCTTGGAGCGATCTCACCTCAACTAGAGGCGGATGGCCGGATATTTGGATGATGATCGCAGTCGAGAACTTGAGGCAAAGCTTGCTCCCAAAGGCTCGACTTTCCACCGTAAACACCGAATAACCCGAAACGCTTACGAGCGACCCTTGACGAGGCAAGGATAGTGCCGTCAGCTCCTAGGCATACACCCACCTTTCGTTCCAGCCGGTCCTGGATCCGTTCTCATTCTCAAATTCGAGCTGGTCACCGATCCCTCGGACCCTCAGGCCTCAGACTGGGGCCCTGTTCGTCCAACGTCATCCATAGGAGGGATTCTCAGGGAGAGAGGATCCCCACAGCCTCTTCAGTCACATCCATACGGTCGATTGAAACTTTGAATTGTGTAGGGTGTGACGCGTTTTAATTATCTCAACAGGCAAGCGACGGCGGCACGAGGTCTCAATATCGGGATCTCAACGTCTGTCGCAGCCTTGCTGAAACGAAGAATAGGAGCCTCAACTCTTATCACACGCGGTAATTATGCCTTGAGGTCCCTTCGAGGCTCGTGATCCCTTGCTCTCTTCGCGAGACGGACCTTGAGGCCTAACTCGAGGCAAACTTGTAGTGCGAATTGCTTTTTGGGGTGAGGTGGTTCATGGCCCACGCAGCGGTGGTTCACGGACAGATTGAGTTGAGTCGTCCGATGGGATATTTGGATTGTGTTTAATAGGTCGCCGAACCGGAGTATATTTCTATTGGCCTGGAGTGAAGGTGTAATATACGGCTCGGAATGTCCGTTGTGGATACCATATTATGGGTCCGCCGGACACATAGAAGCCTACGGCTACAAGTCCGAGGTCTACGGAAGCTCACAGTGCACTTAGGAGTTTACTGGGCATCGGAACAAACTATACAGAGCTAAGGGGTGAGGATGGGGGTACCCAAGGGGTACCAGGCGCTCAGCGCTCAGTACTAACTTTATATTTAACCTTACTCGGATACTAGTCCGCCCGTCTGACCTCGTGTCGCGCATTATCGCAACAGGCGCCATCATGATTGACATGCGATTCAGAGTACCCAGAAGCTGAAGGTAGCTGTCGATTTGACTGAATAGCTTTACGATGAGACTAGATAAGAAATTAGCGTGCAGTGTGCGATTAATGCTCCATGTGGGACGCATGATATATATATTGTGGCTGGTCTATCCAGCCGCCGCCACGGGCGTTGAATGCTCACCGTTCTGACAGCTAATCTGGAATGAAGTCTTAGTGAAGTCTAGATTAACCTAAAATTTCATGGATAAGGTGTAATGCACGGTAAGAAGATGGTTCAATGAAGTCCCTCGTGCCTGTGCAATCGATGAACCCATTTGCAGTTAAAAGGAGTCGCGCGTCTGTCTAGATCAGCCGCGATCGAAGCCCAGTAGCTGGAAAGTGCTCAGCGCCCCGCATTATGCTCTGACATAGCTTCTAACAGGATATCGAACCCATCCATCCCCAAGCCAAACCTAGGAGATTGACATGAGCAACTCAACCTATCCGCAGTTTAGTTCGCAGTAAAAATCATCGAGAATATCAGCGTCGGCAAAGGGCGCCCGCTGACAAGACTCGACGCGTACGCTCTCGCTACCTTCTTGACAACCTGGCAAGAAAAGCAGGCTGTACATCTCAGCCCAGGACGTTGCGTAGTACTGCGCCGTCTATGATGCTCAACGACTGATGATTTTTACAGATCCGCAACATCGGAAAGATGGTAAGTAAAATATCGCAGAATCGGCGGTCGATACATTCGTTGTTTAGGAGGTAGTCTCGTTGGTCTGATTCGAGGGATCGTTCTCGTCTTCAGTTCGCTTTATAGGTCTAGGGGGCCGGGGAGGGGGCCTCGAGCCGCCAGAGACAGGTTGGTTGATCTTGCCTCTTGGCTTCCCACTGTAGACGTAGTCAGCTATTGTCGTCCTGGACGAGAGACAACCGATTCTTACGCTTCGAATTTGGGGAATCCTTCTTCTTCATCTTCGGAATACGTGATGACCCCACCTCCCTCTGCGCTGGTGTAAGGCTTGGGCTCATCGACAACGGGCACTGCACTGTCACCTTCTGGCTTGATATCGACATCTGTGCTCGTCGCCTTGGGCTCTGTCTCCAGAGTCTCTTTACTGTCAGGAGATCATCAGTGCAAGCCTGAATGTAGATACTTCGAGGACTTTACCTGGGCTCAATCGGAGCGGTATCTTGGTCTGAGGGTGCCATTAGTTGATGTGAATTCCACTTTCGGCGAGAACAGATTTTATCAAGGTTCTGAGCTTCGCCATTCGCCGTGACTGGATCACAATGAGGATATGACAAGATTGCATTCTGTTCTGCTCAGGTAGCCACAGTATCAGTCAATCCTGTGCCTCAAGGCGGTAGGGGCGCCATTGTGTGGCGGGGCTGCGTGCTGTAGACGTAGAAAACACCTCAGGACAAAGGCGCGGAGCTGCTGTGCGAGGTGCCGTCCGCCGTGGGTAAACAGGCAACAGCTTAGGTGAACCGGACGGACTGCCATGTCAAGATTGCCGGGTCGGTGCGTACCTGCATTATGAGATCAAACGAGCTGGTTCATTGCTAGGGCATCGCCTAGGGTGGCGTTTGTTCCCAAGTATGTATAAAGGCCGCCTTGCTTTCACCTGTTCATCATTACCCACCCTTCTCTCACGTCTCCCCCCCNTCCTCCCAACACACACAATGGAATCCCGGTGTACAACAGGAACAGTTTTCGTAACGGAATCGGCACCGGAAAAGCTCAATGTTCAAGTATCGGTTGGATCGCTTTATCCTATCCTGCCCCAGCAGACGGGGAGGTATAACGTGGCGAAGAGGTATGTGCGCTTATTCTATCAGGAGCGAGCAATTTCCCGACGAGTCGCAAATTTTGACAGAGTCAAGCGTTCACATGCTGTGGTCTCCGCCGGCATGTTCATGACAGCACGTTCGCCTGTGTCAGTATACATTTTCATGGATCCTTGGAATGGATCTCACACAGCCTTATAGGCCGAAGTACTTGCCGCAGCAATGGGCAGCGTACACCCACCCCGAAGGGCAAATCTATTTCGTCCGCGATGGCCCAATCCGGGTGGTCACAGACTCTTACCTTTACAAGTCTGAGATCGCGGACAAGATCGTGTCCTGGGTCCAGCACATTGAGAAAGAGGCCGAGTCGAAAGACTTCACTTTCCCGGATTCCGTCGAACTCTACGTGCAGCTCGAAGAAGAGGACTGCAACTACTACTTCGCGGATCACACTGCGCGCACCCTTTTCTGGCTTGATGACTATGACACCACCGAATTGGGCCTTCTCGCTGTAGTTTCGCCTTCTCACCTAAGTGAGTCTATCAAGATCCGAGTCTTTTCCGCGTCTAATGGCTATTCTCCCTCGAAGAAATCCAGCTCGAGGAGCAGTACTGGGGTCACGTCGAATGTCACTGCATGCACGGCATCAGATTCCAGAATAACATCGTTGACGAAGCAATCAGTCAGCTTGTCCACGCCTGTGGCGGTACGTTGCTCATCGGTGTCTATTCGGTAATATCCTGACCGGATTTCACAGACCAAATGACATCATCGTCATCCACGTTCCCCTACTCTTTCAAGGAATGCAAGGACTTCCTTGACATCCTCACGCCCGCTCGGCAACGTGCCAACGATGGCCATATCATTACGCTCGTCGCTCGTATCTTCAACGTTATTGCCAACAACAGGTACTGGACGCACTATGGGCAGGAGCAAGCCCGTTTGTCCCGTGACACCTCGATTCTTGAGGAAACTAGTGGCCAAACTGCCTGGGGCTCGGGCATTGCTTCCGCGATCTCGCTGAGGGTGTCTGACTTCTTCGCCTCGCGTCTCGATACGATCTTCACCGATGACTACGTATACGCCATGGACTGGCAGAAGTTCATGACCCAGGCATTGGGCAAATGGAGAGGTGCATTCGTCCAGTCCCTCGCTCTTTTGATGTAAGCATCGCGCTCGTTAACAACTCGATATCGGCTAACTCCTCCCCCAGGTTGCACATCTTCTGTTTCTTCCTTCCTGTCTCGAGAACGCTTGCTATCGTTTCTGCTGGGTTCTTGAGCAGTAGTATTCTCATCTCTGCCATCCTCATCCACTACCACCAAGACCTAGAGACCGGCTCCGCCGGCGAAGCTGTAAGTTTTCTTTTTTTTTTGCATCACGTGTTTCTTCTTAGTAACGAGCTTTCTAGTATGAGTACCTCTCACGAAACAAAACGAAGAAATGCAAGTTCCAAAGCCTCGCTCTCCTGTTCTCCCTTCCCCAGGCCTTCAGCCTCTGGGGTCTCTTCCTCATGTTCTCGCAAGTCGCAACCTTCATTCCATCATCTCATCTTGCTCTTCTCTCTTCTGGCATTATTTTATCTTCTATTGTCTTCTATATTTGCAGCAGTATCTTCTCTTCAGCGGCGTCCAGGATTTCTGGTCTGTTCGCTCGCAATGCCCCTCCCTCGTCGGTTTCTGACAAGGAGTCGGCTGTTTAACTTTCTGTTGCTTCAAAAGGGCATCTAATATCTGCCATCCTCTCGTCGAGTTGATAACTCGATGAGGCGCGTCCGGCGAGGTTACGGGACCTCTGCAGGTCTAGTCACCTGGCTGTTCCGCCGGTGTTCATTGTCATCGACCTGCTGTTCACGTCCTGCTTGTGGTCTCTTAGAACCGGATTATACCCAGCACAGAAATATACCCTCGAGCGTGTTTATTGCATTTTGGTAACCCTCAATTGTATCTGTAGCTTTTTGTTAGATTCAGCTGTATACTTATCGAACGTTCTTTGCTACGGGATACCCTGGACCCAACCTGGGGTCGTCATATCACTAGCGCAGATTTGAGGATGACGCGAAGCACAACACAACAACGAGGTTGCTTGGGCGATTCGTTGCGTTTTCGGAGAATTCGAAGCCCAAGATGAGGTGAGTTATTCTTTATCGATTCGTCATCGTGTCCGTCCTCTCTTGCAAGGCAGGTTCTAACTGCGGATGCGCCTCACGATCCATCGACCCTGCAGGAAGTGCTACACCTCATGATGAGCTAAGATTGGATATGTCAAGACCCTTGGAATTCGAAGCCGTGAGCTGGCCACCCACACCTACTAGGAACATTCATGATATTAGGTGATGGATCTAATCAAGGTGTATTCACCTGATGGAAGATAAGTGCTACGTCTTCTTTTTTCCCAAGTTTTCTGATGAAAAGTGGTAGTTTTACGGCGGACGGGGCGAAATTCTGCTGGTTTAGTCCTGTTTAGTAGTTGTTAAGGGAGCCTTAGATTCGGCATCCCTGCTCCAGCGGTGATGGTGGATCGACATTCGTGTCACCACAGGAGCTATGTGCTCCCGCTCAAAATAATGAAACCAGAATTAGAGCAAAGACGAACCTCCACAGAGATTAATTGACTGGACCTCCTCTGCGGCGGCGGCCGTACTTGTCAATGCTCTCTCCTCAGCTATCGCTCTAGGTACTTATCTCAATGTTTTCTGGGCGCATCAAACAATATTATTGCAAGCGGAGATTTTAGGCGTATGCATGTTCCTGGTTGTTATCCAAATATGGGCTAACCGTTAGCATCTAATCCTTTCTAGTACATATTGGATGCATCGTATGGCCCGTCTCATCCGAATCTCTCCACTTGGGATGGCGTCCTCTGGCGGACAGAATCCTCTATCTGTCTGTCGGATCCTGTCCGCCACCTTGCCCTTATTTTCCCCTGGCAGTCACCTTGGTCGAATAGGAGGCCTGTCTGAAGATTCCACCATGGTGGCGGTACTCAGGCGAACTACGAGATACTCGCTTCTGGGAGGGCTCCCAATCATGGTCGATAAGTATGAACGTCGTTAACCGAGCCCAAAATCGACCCTGCGTTCTGTCACACGTTCATGGCACACACGATACCCTCCCAGTTAAGTTCCTGAAATTTTGGGGGGTTTTCAAGTGGCTTCTACTTCATCCTGTCAATTCCGGTGCCGACCGCGGTCGGATGGGGCGGTTTTGTCGGGCTACGTGACCACTGGCACGTCTATCATTTATCTGGCAGTGCTTGCCAACCCGCATCGTCGTTCGGGACCTTTTTTTTTTNCTGTGTGTGGATTAGATCTGCTTCCACTCCCTGTTTTTTTCCCCATTTTGTTTTTATAAAAGAGTGGCGCTCTCCCTGATTTTGCGGGAGTATATCTTGGTCTCTGTTCGCTTACGCTCGAATAAGTATCAGCGGTCAGTATTCAACCAGGTCACCATCCGTCGCAGTTTTCCCTTTACCCTCCCACTAAACGCTGCCTGCTAATGAGGCGATGTCCGTCGGGGAGTACCATGGAAAACTGGGTACGTTCAGCATGTCTGGTCGTCGTATCTTTTGCTCATTTCGTTCCTCTACCCAGGCAGCATATTGGTTGGCGTCACATGTATGTTCCCCCCTTTCTAGTCCAGTCGCCACATCGCATCTGACAACCATCGAATTTCAAGTGAACACCTACCTTTTCGGAGTCGTGTCCAGCCAGTATGTCGACTATTATACGAAGGGTGAGATGACCTTTTTTACGAGCACTCGTATATCGGGCTTTCCCTAACGTTTGTTCGGCTACCAGGCTTCAAGGACAAGCTGCGAATCAGGTGGGTATTCAAGCGGGATCTTTTTGGGTTTCCGACACTCATCTGAATGCGCTTAAGGATCATGGTCTTGATACTTTGCGCATTGGACGCGATTCAAACGGTCTTGTAAGTCTTATCATCGCGCTGTCTGATACCGATCTGAATTTATTCTATAGGATGGTGTACATATGTTGGATTTTCCTGTAAGTGGAACGGCCTTTTCACGCCGAACCATCATTTATTTTTTTCGCGTTTAGGGTTGACCATGACCCAGAACCACTGTTCTTTATCGCTGGTACGAACTATGTTCCTGGTGATATGATGTCGGCCCGACTCAATCGTCTTTAGAGCAAAAGTCGCTTTTCGCTCTGATACCGATTGGTACAGCGATTACTGCAAGCGTCACACACGTTTTCTTGGGCATCAGGTCAGTCAATGCTTCGCCTATCATGGTGCATGAAATCGCCCCTTTCCTGACATCGCTTCGTTCAGAATGCTCGGGGTGTCAAAACATCGAGCTTTATTTGGCTTGGTTGTTTCCATGACTCTTGCTGAGCTCGCGGGCGGACTGGCTTTTGGAATTCGGTGAGCGTTCCGGAAAACTTTGCATCCCTTTGAGAATCTGAACGGACCGATCTCCCTCTACTTCAACGATCCCGTCCATCAGAATGTGGACACTGGAGAGGTACAGTTTCTCCACTATTCGTCTCACCACTGAATACTGATCCTGTTCTAGTACAACCGATTTTAACGGCTTGAAGCCCTATATAATTGTCTGGCTTACAATTCAATCGATCTTGGATATGTTTGTGTCCGGTGAGCCTCTAGTCCCATCTTGTATGCTCTTTGTTCTAATACACAGCACAAATCGCAGTGTTCATGAGCATCTATCTTCATCGGCGCAGAACCGGACATGCCCGCACCGATAGCGTCATAAATCGCCTGATCGGAGGCTGCATACAAACAGGAGTTTGTTCTACTGTTTTTGCAATATGCGGTCTCGCCGCTTTTGGTCAGTGAATCGTGCAGTTCGTGGTTTTTTCCAGCTTTGACCGAGGAATCGTCGCCAGTTGTACGCCCCGATTCTACACTTTATGCGATATTCCTAATTCCCATCGGACGAACATATACCACGGTTAGTGAACTTCACCGAGCCATATAAATCTATACTCAGAGCTCTCTTGCTTCCCCAGACCTTGATGAACACGTTAAACGTGAGGTCCCATTTGAAGGAGCGTCTGTTGGAAGACGTCCATCCTCAAAATGTGCGAATCCTTCTTTTCACCGGCGCCTTTCCTAACCAAAATATTGTCTTTACAGGCAGGCGATGTCGCCTGGCCAAGGGACAACTCCTCCGCGGGCGGAGAGAGACGGCTCAGCGCGAGCATTATCAGAGGGGCGGATATTACTTTCCCGGTGTTTGTGAGGAAGGTTTCATTAGACGAAGATGTCGAAACCGGCAAACCCGGGCCAACAAAGTCCCTCTCCCTCACTCGGATTGAACTCCGGCCAAGTCCAATCAATGGACCAGAACATTTTCGCGGACAACCACCAGCATAAGCCCCCAACATTCCGAAAGCGCACAATAGATCAATACTGTATGTACTGTAGAACCATTACTAGTGTAATTTTTATCACGCTCTTTATGTTACTATCTGTTTGGACAATGGTTTCCCAGGACTACCGCCTAGAGAACTGTGTACAACCCCATTTAACCGTCTGCATCGTAGAAGCTGGCCCCAAGACCCCTGAGAGAGGCGCAACAGGCAACTAGTTAGTCAAATTCCATAGAATGCGGGTTTTCCTAACCCGAGAGGGAAAACCAAGGAGACTTTGACTGTTTGTTGCACGGGCTGAACTTGAGGTTGCTGTAAGTGTGCGTACGGCGGATGTACCATTGGATCCGCCGTCGGTACGGTTGACAGCATGATATTAGGCATTGCACCAGCTTTGGGATGTATTGAAGTTAGTTCCCGAGAAGGGAAGGTCGCAAAAAAAGAAGATTTTGACTTACGTCCCAGGCTGTCCAATGTTGCCCCCAGAGAAAAATTCCCATTCGTCGTCCACACCACCATCCTCAGCGACATGACGAGCTCAGTCTTCGTCAAGATCCCGGAGTGCTCTGGATCTGACAGGCCGAGTATCGTGGTCAGCTCGCCCTCAGGCAAGACGTTGGAACTAAAGCGTCCCCGCACCGCCCCAGCGGTCAACACTCCCTCCTTCTCACAGTCAAGAGCTACAAGGATTTGATCCACGAGTGCTGTCTCCGCTGTAGTGGGCGGAGTCACACCAGGCGGCGTCGCATCAGACCTGGGATGGTACAAGGGTCGAGGCGCATCAGTATCCACCAGCATTGCCTCTTGCATAGTCGAGCTAGAGGCTTGGAGATGCTGTGAGCCATAGACATAAGGGAAGTGAGTTGCAGGGGCAGTTTTTCCTGAGCCTTCATCCTGATCATCCATGAGAGCATCGTCATCATCTGTATCATCTATAGGTGGAAGAGCTGGCGAGCCAGGCACATCCACTCCGTCTATCACTCGCTGCCCAGCTGAAGCAGCCTCCGATGGAGCCCAGGAATCCTTGAAGAACGCGATTCCTAGACGATGAACTTAGTTGGTGACCTATGGCAAGCCATGTGAAATCTCACCATTGCGATATTCGAAAGGGTACTCTCTTTGGAGGGCGTTCATCAATGTCATGAATCCATTTTCTTGACAGCCATTTCGTTAATGAAACGAACATGGCACAGAAAAAATAATCTCTTACTATCCCAGCGAAGGCCTTTGAGGGTGAATTTCCAATCATTATCGTGAGTTAAAGCGTAACTCGCTTCAAACTGTGAACTCCATCAACACGACAACATGATGCTGGAGGAATAGACTTACCTCTAGGAGCATCAGTTTGTTGAGAAAGTCCGATGGATGGTTTGTCTGTGGTACGAGAATAAGCATATGAGAAAAAGTGCATTAGTCATGTCACGAAAGTTGCCATACCTTCAGCGTTTCAAGTAGGGAGCGCACGAGCTCCTGTTGGCTGAGTGGACCCTCGCCAGCGTCCTGTCCAAGATTGGACGTTCCGCCAGAATCGTACGACCTCCCTTGTCCTCCTGCTTGTCCACCATAGTCATGACTCGATCCGCTGGGATTCGATGAAGAGCTAGGTCCTCCAAATTGGGGTCCGTACCCTCCTTGATGACTGCTGCCGCCCAGAGAGCCTGAGCCGGAGTTATCACCATCCCTATCCCGACGACTAACCTTTCCCGCAACCTTGGACTTGCGCCATTCACTCCGATATTGCTCAGAAGTGGCCAATTTCCATCCATCAAGAAATAGAGGCTGGTCCTGGACACCTGGAACACCCCCGGGCCGACTGGTGCAAAATTTGCCAAACTGCTTCGTCTCCGTCCAGCGAAACGCGGTTTGATCTGGGTTCGATGGCGATGGAACAGGCTCCAGCTTCATTGGGCATTCCCTCTCCGCGTTAATGAACGATGCCATGCCCCAACTCCTGGTTTTGGTACATGAAGTCACGAAGTAAAGCGGCGACTTTGTGTAAGATTGCAGTCCTCTAGCTCGAGCGAAGCTGTACAGCCCATCCGCGTTCTGTTTGATAAAGTCACCGACGGCTTGGGAACACCCCTCTGTCAATGAATCCACACTGGCTGGGTCGGTCAGCGCCAGACAAGCACCTTCAGCATTGCGAGCCGTGAAGGTAAACGACCTATACATGGTAGACGTTCATTTCCGAGAAAATCGATCGGAGAACAAGACAAACTTACCAACCAGCACCAGCAATGGGAACAACAGTGGATTCAGCTCCAGAGTACAGCGCGTAGCCCTCCACAAAATGATGGTCGTCTCGTTCGACTAGCTCCTGGAAGGGAACTTGAAAGTCTTCGTCGTGTAGAAACTCTCGAATGGTGTCCTCGTCTTCCCATATGTTGTACAGTTTCCTGAAACTCTCTTTAGCATCGACTGTCCCAACGTCTCCGGGAACAATCTCTTTCGGTGGCCGGTTAGGTGGTCTTGGGGGGTTCCAGCAAGGAAATCCTTCTCCCTTGCTTATCATATTGCGTATGTATGCACGAGGATATCCGGCTTCATGTGCTGTTATGTGGGCGAATAATGTATTGTCTTCGGCCATTGGAATCTGTGGCCAAGGTGACCGTGAATAAGGTTGTGTAATTGCTGATAACATCGTGTGCGTACTCACAACACTGTGGTGCACATTGAGTTCTTGATCCAAGCTTGNATGGTTCGCCATTATGTCCACGATGCTGGTTCTGGCAGGTATCTGGTCGTTTGGAGGCGGAGGAGGTGCAGGCGGCGGCTGTGGGCTGTACTGGATCGCACGAGGTCCACCCGTCCAATGAGGACTATACTGTGTCGCACGGGGGTCACTAGTTGCATGGGGGTTGTACTGAATTGCAAGAGGGCCACTAGTCTGGGGCAGGCCACCGCTATACTGATGGCTTAGAGGGTAGCTGCTCGTTGTCTGCTGAGGGCCACCGCTATACTGATTACTCGAAGTGTAGCCACCTTGATAGTAATAGTGGTTGTGGTTTAATGTAATATTGTTGTTGAAGTTTCCGCCTGCTGTTTGGAATCGATTACCGCTGAATTGTTGGTGGTCCCCACCAGAAAGCACGGATAATGACGTCTCCGGCTCGCTTGAGCCACCTGTAGTAGTCAGACTTGAAGAAGAAGAAGAGCCTTCTTCCATCGTCCTTGCCTACAGAGGAGAGAGGTCGAATGAGTGGCTGGTGGAGGATAAGCGGAGAGGAACGCGGTTACGACATTGCAACCCACTGCATTCAGTGGCCAAAATGATGATGTGCACTGGACGGACGATTTCCGGTCAACGGTCCCTTGTACCAAGGCTGGCTGTGCTGTAGGACTACCAGGGCCTTCGCACGGGAAGTCCCATTGTCCCTGCCATTCCTCATGAGGTAGGTATTGTGCTCCGAGTCATCAAACAGCAGTGTAAGGTGAGAGTGGCAACTTGAAAGGAAACAGCCGTCTCTCAGCCGTCCCCACGCGATCTGCCCCCGTGATTGTGGCGTACCTTCGCCCACACGGACACCCATCGATATATACAAGTCCACAACCAGAAACTTGTCGACGATGTCATCAGGTTGAAGCGACGAGGAGACGGCCGTTTGAAGTATTACCATTGATACCCAAGACCTAAAATCTCGATGAGCTCAAGAAGGCCGACGGGCAATTATCGCAGCCGCTGAGCCAGTGTACAAAATTGTGGAATTTGGGGCCTATGTACAAGATCGATATCAGGGCCAAGTCTGCCCTTCTATCCTCTTTGTACCCTGTTCCTTTTACTAGGCCGCGAACGCGAAATCAGACTCGGAATCGCGACTGTAAACGAGACTATTACTAGACATATACGTTCGAACGCTTGGTGATAAACGGCACCATTTTACCAGAGTTTTTCTAGGGATGTAAACGTGCGTTTCACTCGGTTTGCACCTGCAGACTGGTGTAATGATATATGATGATATCGATACATTAGTGTCATCTTACTGGCAAATAACTGGCTTCTACAGCAGATCAGCTTCATAGATCGTGCAAACATACCTCTCTATGATCAGTCGGATCCAAAAGAGCCTGTCCTCGTCCCCATGAAGTTTAAACC
Source organism: Candolleomyces eurysporus (assembly GCA_027579435.1). Classification (NCBI taxonomy): domain Eukaryota; kingdom Fungi; phylum Basidiomycota; class Agaricomycetes; order Agaricales; family Psathyrellaceae; genus Candolleomyces; species Candolleomyces eurysporus. The sequence goes on from JANBPK010001189.1 coordinate 218,285, forward strand.
ATCCACCGATCTCCGGGCGGTCCGAGAGAAAGCGGAATGGACTTTAAACCACGATGGAGATATGCATGAAACGGACGTCGGAGAGAGGATGCGATTCGCTCACAGTCCACGCAGCGTGTGTCCATGTGTCCAAGAAACCAAGAGAAGAAAGAGAGACCACAAGCAACTCTAAGCTGTTAACGAACAAAAGGAAAGGAGTCCAGAGGAGAAACTGATACAGTGCGGCAAGCAAAAACATAAGCTCATATACGCAAGAGACAAAAGCATCATAGGTTTATCTCCACGACATGAGCGCCATCCCAGGTTGCCAAAGCAGTATTGAACGCTCCAGCATCCGGATTCGGCGGTCCCTCAGCCGCCGAATGCGTCGAAGCTTCACTAATCATACCCGTCGCTTGTGGTTGCGTTTGGCGCACTCGGCTCCACCCTTGGAGCGCACTAAAAAAACCAAGGTGAATGGGGAGATGCTTTCGTTAGCAGTGGAAGGGTAAGGCAAGGACCAGGGGACTGACAGTGTCTATTAAGAGCATCCATCCGGGCAAACTGTCGATTACATCCCTCGCACGTGAACGGACGATAGTTTGTATGAAGCTGTTCGTGCCGCTTGTAATCGTATCGTCGTGCGAAACACTCCCCGCACCCAGGCCAGGGACAGATAAACAATTTCTCTTCATTATGCGATCGTATATGACCTGGGGCCAGATCAACACGTTAGAATATGAGCTATTTCAAGAGTACTAGAAAGTGAAACTACCTCTGAGATTGAAGACTCGAGTAAACGTACTCCCACAACCAGGGAACGGACACACATGCGTTGTAGCTACCGGCCGTTTACGAACAGCGCTCGCAACCCTCAACGTCAAAATATTCGGCCCCAACACCTGCTGTACCCGGGTCATCGTCACTTCAGTCGCAGTACTGGTTGATAACACCGTATGCGTACTCACAACACTGTGGTGTGCATCGAGTTCTTGATCTAAATTTGGATCATCCATCGCTATGTCCACGATGCTGGGTTCGGCGGGTATGCGATCGTTTGGAGGCGGAGGAGGTGGATGCAGCGGCTGTAGGCTATGCTGAATCGCATGAAGTGCACTAGTCCAATGAGGGGTGTATTTTATCACATGAGGGTCACCTGTCGCTTGAGGGGCAGACTGGATCACAAGAGGGTCACTAGTCTGCAGAGGGCCGCTGCTATACTGATGGCTCAGAGTGTATCCACTAGTTGTCTGCTGAGGGCCACTGCTATACTGATGACTCGGAGGGTAGCCACCTTGAAAGTAATAGTGATTGTGGATAATAATAATGTTGTTGAAGTTTCCGCCTGCGGTTTGGAATCGATTACCGCTGAATTGCTGGTGGTCCCCACCAGAAAGCACGGATAAAGACACCCCCGGCTCACTTGAGCCATCTGTACCAGTCAGACTGAGAGAAGAATATCCTTCCATCGTCCTTGCCCACAGAGACGAGAGGTAGAATGAGTAGCTGGTGGAGGATGAGTGGAGAGAAACGCGTTCAGCCTCACTGCAATCCAGCGGTCAAAATGATGCCGGGCGATATCCAGTAAGTTAATGCAGTGCTAGCGACTAGTGGCGCTGCCCGGTACTTCACACGGCAAGTTGTCCGAAGTGGGCATAATAGTGGGTCGTTTGGCCGGGGGCAAGGAGACTACGAACTTCATGTGATTAAAACAGAACACCGTAAATACTCGAATCCACATCGATATCGTTGGAGAGTAGCGGACGCTGCGGCGAATCCGGCTTCGGGGGGTCGTATGCTCACCAAGCGGTGTAAGTGATCATGAGTGGCAACTTGGGAAGAAGTCAACAACCTCTCCTTGGCATATTAGCCCTCGTAGGTCCATACGAGCACTCATTGATATCGGTTCCGAAGCCTGGACTTCTATCCTCTTTGTACCTCGTTCATGATATCTCCCAGTGGCACACAGATCAAAAGACTCGCTATGCTCGATAGACTGAGCCACACCCCAAACGATAGGCCAGTCACGCGGATGCACACGAGGCCTCAGAACCCGGTATATCATTTGAACTAACTGTAGAAAAGAGAACGGTCTAGCTAATAATCGTTGATTCGATACAACTCGAACTGAGCCTTCGCCCTATCAGCTTGACCCGGCGTAAACTCAGTCATGCAAGAGTCCGGACTATAATCCATGTAGTTATCTAGACGATTGAAACAACCTTATCAGACACGAGTCGTCCTGCAAACGAGCTGAGAAGCCACTCACGAATAGGGTCCGTTTCACCTTGCAATAGGTCCGGAACAAGACAAGTCGACCTCCCCTCAATGCATCCTTCGGACGGAATCGCTTCAGGCGGTGTATCGGGAACGTAGTCCCCGGACCCAGAGCAGCCACCCTGGAACGTGTGGTACAGGCCAACCCAGTGGCCAATCTCGTGTACAGCGGTCTTCCCTTGGTCGTAGCCGGTCATCTCTCCTCCCGGGAGGGACGAAAACAAGATAACGACGCCATCGTCCTTGAGTTTGGATTGCTGAGGGAACGTCGAGTAGCCGAGTAAGCCAGACCACTTGCCGTTAAAGCTAATACGGGAACGGCATGATTCAGTAAGCAGAGTCAACAGCGAAGAAAGGATCTGCTTACTTGACGGTGTAAATGTTGAGGTCTGCGCGACCACCACTCCTCAAACGCGCCTTCATGGCGATTTGCTGGTTGCTACACATCATATTACGATTTCAGTTGACGACGAATAGGACGCGAAACTAAAACACTCACGTATCGGGCCCGCCATTGGAAAACCAATCGTTATCCACCGTACGGTCGATGCCACCAAGAACGAAGCTCAATCCTGTGGAGGCGAAGGCCTCGTTGATCACCTTGATTTGGCTTTGTATTTGTTCGTCCCTGAGCAATACGAAAGTGAGTGAGTGGATATCGACCGGGGATGCTTGGACAAAAGACGTACGGTACATTCCCATTCTGGGGCGACTGATCTCCGGATATAACATGGAAGTGCACAGTGATAGGCGCTAGGGGCATCTGCCTCCTCTTCATGGTACCAATTGGCTGACTGGAATTGGTATCAACAGCTCGTCGTAGGTTTTGTGCGTGCGTCTGCTTGTCGGCAGCGAATTGTCTCTCGAAACTTTCAACAACCGAAGGATCGAGGTTCGTGCATCGGCTATGACGAGAGGCGACATGTCAGACGAAACTTTGAGGAAAAACAAGTGAATATAAGAGCACTCACGCGCTTCGAGCTGCTGCTTCTCTTGGACCTAGAGCTCCGAGAAAGGGATCCGCTTGCTTGTGAATGGCAAGGATTGGGAGAGGTAAGTGGATCAGACAGCAGAGGTAGAGAAGGTATTTCATGGCTGGTAGATAGACGCAAGACGACCAGGGATGAGATTACGAGCTCAAGCAGAGGACCGCCGTTTTTTATAGGACAGAGGAGGTCATGCCAGCCACCGTTAGTGGGCTGACACTGTCAGCATCGTCGATATGTATGATGTTTGCAGTGCTGACAGTAGCCTGACGACCTTCACTGTCAGCAAAATGTGAAAGACAGCGGGGCCACTGGTGAATTGAATATGCCAATGCCTCGAACGCCAAGATGCGGGGGAGGCGACTGAACGCGATCGGCAACGCGATCGGTTTAATGCTAAGCCAATGTAAAGCATCTGACCGCGCCAACCATGAGCCCATCGGCATTCTAAATCAGGATATTCTTTCCTCTAGCAAGTTGTGTGTCCCGAACCACGGCGAAAATCGCTGCAGAGTTTCGAGCAAAAAGAACAGCCAAGAACTGCACGCTTCCCAAGACGTTTATAACAGCCACTCGGATACCGCACGCGGCTGTGAAAGAAGTGAACCAATACGACCACGTATTCACGAAGCAGAATCTCTGTGTTCTGACCTTTCGGGTGAACGAGGGCCGAATCATAGCGCGTGGCACCCTCTCGGAAAAAGACAAGTCACCGAGATTCTTTCAGCCCTTGCATATCGTAGCAGAGAAGTACGCTCTGAGCAGGTTTATCGCATCGTTGGACCATAGATTTCTGTGGTTGAGAGGGTTCATGACAGTCAATACGAACCAATGTGACCGTCCGGATTAGTTCCTACAGAGTCTTACGCAATTCCGCTGACAATGGCCTAACAGGGCCAAACAATGACATCGCTAGTGCTGGCAGAGATCGCGTTCTGCCCGCCAAAGCCCAACTCCACCGGACAAGTCCCCATTTCTCTCCCTGGCAGCGAAACCGCCCCTTTAATCTCGCCTCTATCTGGCCTAGAAGTCTCTTCAATCTCTGGTCCTGATTTTTCTGTCTAATACACCTACTATGTTGTCGCAACGGATCATTGCCATTGCTCGAGGACGTGGTCTTTGGCACGGAGCTGCTGCTGCAAGAGGATGGTACTGGCGAACCTGTATTTTGTATTTGTCAGAGGACTGACTATATTGCCTTGTCTCTGATGAAGGAATGTCGCCCGTTTGCAGGCCCGCAAGTCCCAGTTCCATACCTCCAGGCTCTTGCAAGGTTCGTCGTTGCTGTTATCCGGAAGGGGTCTATATGTTTACCGTTTGTTAGCGGAAACCGTCAAGGTTCCCCAGATGGCAGAGTCTATCAGTGAGGGTACCCTCAAGTCGTGGACAAAGAAGGAGGGGGACACCGTTGCTGTCGACGAGGAAGTTGCAACCATCGAAACCGACAAGGTCCGTTTCCTCCTCTTCCGCAAATTTCCTATGGAATTTGACGGTATAAACCATCCAGATCGACGTTCAAGTCAACGCACCTCAGTCCGGAAAGATTGTGAAATTGTTGGCCAATGAGGAAGATACCGTCGTCGTCGGCCAGGATCTGTTCATTATTGAGCCAGGAGAGGCTGGCGAAAGTGCGTTCATGTCTTTTTATGCAATATTCCTGCCTATTGATATGGAATTTAATAGGTGCCGCTCCTCCTCCCACTAAGGAAGCCGATCCCGCCACTCCCTCCGAGACTAAAGACAAGTCGGAACCTGCCGACCAGCAAACCGACAAGAAGCTGCCTTCTCCTCCCGCCCCCGCCCCCGCCGACAAGAAGCCGGAGGTAAAAGAGGTTGTCACAAAACCAAAACAATCTGAAGAAGTTAAGAAAGACAAGAAAGAGTCTTCAAAACCTAAGGAGACGGCGGCTCCCCGTCCCGCCGCTGGTTCGCGCGGAGAGACGCGGGTATGTTTATCGAGCTCCGCCTTCCTAACTAAACCCTAATCCTATGTCACTTTGATAGGTCAAGATGTCCCGTATGCGTTTGCGCATTTCCGAGCGTCTCAAGGAATCTCAAAATGCCGCCGCCTCGTTGACCACCTTCAACGAAATTGATATGTCCTCCCTCATGGAGATGCGCAAGAAATATAAGGACCAGATCCAGAAAGAGCATGATGTCAAGCTCGGGTTCATGTCCGCGTTTGCCAGAGCCTGCACACTCGCCTTGCAAGAAATTCCCGCTGCCAACGCTAGCATCGAGGGTGACGAAATCGTTTACCGCGACTACGTCGACCTCAGCGTCGCCGTGGCCACACCCAAGGGTTTGGTCACTCCCGTCGTGAGGAACGCAGAGGGAATGGGCTTTATTGGTATTGAGAAGGAGATTTCTGCTCTCGGAAAGAAGGTGGGTCTCTTGCTATCATCGCCTATCGGCTCTCCCTCATTTACGCGACGTATCCTTTCTTCTTTTCTTCTTTTTAGGCCCGTGATGGCAAGTTGACACTTGAAGATATGGCTGGTGGTACTTTCACCATGTGAGTCTTCCACACTTTCTCATAGGTTTATTTTTTTNCTCAACGCATACCATTTTAGTTCCAATGGCGGTGTCTTTGGCTCGTTGTTCGGTACCCCTATTATCAACCTTCCTCAAGCTGCTGTCCTTGGTTAGTCAACTTTTAACATTGATTTGTATCCGGGTTCTAATTTTGTGTAGGCATGCACGCTGTCAAGGAGAAACCCGTGGTCGTTGACGGCCAGATTGTGGTTCGCCCCATCATGGTCGTCGCTCTGACCTACGACCACCGACTCTTGGATGGCCGAGAGGCTGTCACCTTCCTTGGTACGTCGTCTCCTTACCTCTCCCACCCGGAACTACGACTGATATCGGCCTCTCCTCTTACAGTGCGGGTCAAGGAATACATCGAAGATCCTCGGAAGATGCTCCTCACTGATTTCTGAGCTAGTCAGTCAGTCAGCTAGTCTACAATAGAAAGAGACGGGGAACTATTCCAGGACATACACATTCATCAGGACGATCGATCCCAACAACTAGTTGTAAACCACCGTATCATACTTAATTATTGCTCCTTCACTATCGCCGCCGACCAGCGAGTCTACCAACAGTTGTCTTGATTTGTTTAATAATCCACTTTCTTTCATTTCGGTGCGGTCCCCTCTCTCCTACAGAAAGCTACATACAGATGGTTGTTTAAGTCGTTCAAGTCGTGAATGGGTATCGTAGATTATGGTACATAACGGAAGTTGGGAGCCTACGAAATTGTCATCCGTGTTCAGTATTCAGTGATGAAGGAAGATGTAGCATGTAGCAGGCTCACCTTGTCTGCTAGCTCCCGGGTATCGACAGGCGCGTTGGGCACTACCTTTCCGTAGAGTTTGTCCCTGCGAGCGTTCTCCATTCTGTAAGAAATCTGCATAACAAACGAGGTCAGAATTGCTGCAGGGATAGATATCGACAGGAGCCTACCGAGAGAATGATAGAACATAGCGCGGCTAGGAAAGCTAGTGAACAGCAAACTAGATTTGTGTCAGCGGGAGGTCTACGCATTTGAATCAGATGAAAAACTCACTCGCAAACCCCCTCCTGAGCGTTTGGTCAAATGATCAGTCGAAGTCACTTTGAGAGACCGCCTTACGAAAGACGGACCTGTATTCCGGCCCTTCGGGTTTAGGGAAGATATGCGAACCAAGGATACTACCACACTGGCCGATGGCCATGAACGTCGGAATACCCGTGGCTTTCTTCGTCTCGGAGCCTAGATTATGAGTGACTGTAGCATCGCAATCACACTTTAGCTTTCGGATCCTCTCAAAAAGAGAGCGTGAAGGACTCACACCATGCGATAGTAATGCCAATTGTGGTATAAGTTCCACTAGTGATACAAAATGTCGCGAAATAGCGAACATGGGTATTGTGTTTTGCTAGTAAAAGTATGCTAGGCAATATCATGAGTTGTGGTGCCACGAAGCAGAAGACGGAGCTTACAGGTATCCAATTCCACTGATCGAGCAGGCGGTAGCCATAAAGATCCCACGAGACTGCCTTGCATCTGAAGCCTTCGAAAAGCTAATGAGAACTATGGCAGCAACCGCGTAAGGAGGTACCGTCAATAGCTGAGCGGCGGCGTTTGCTACGATGGTAGTCAGTCATTATGTCGTGGATATGGAGTATATATGATCATCGTACTGTGTCCAAAGGTTGCGATGATTGTAGGGAGGAAAGCTGAAATGGACGCTAACGCGCAGTTCAGTCCAAAGTAAATTACCCCTCCGACGTATATCTAGAGTCCGAACTTAGACCGAGGGAAATTGGTTGCTGTAAATGGGCCACGCACCCTCCAATCCTTGAATGCAAGGAAGATGTGATCTGGTAAACAAAGTTATCACGCTTGATGATGATGAATACAACAAGAGAAGTTGAAAGTCGTACCTTTATTGACCGTAGCACCTACGTCTCCACGAGTGGCTCTATTCATTCTCGCTAACGCAATTTTCCTTTCGCGATCATTGAAAATGGAGGTCGACTCTGGTCGATTTGGGAGAATATATAAAGTTGCAATACCGAGAATAATGGGAGGAATGCCCTAGCCAAATCCAAAAGAGGTATAAGAAGATATTTATAAGTTATATGACGCAAGGTGAGCACGAGGTACGAGATACCTACCTCCACAATGAATAGGAGTTTCCAATGCCTGAGAGATGTCTCCGCGTGCTGTATTCCAAAGGCAATCAAACCCCCAAATGCGCCTGCCACAGCAGCAAAGCCAAACCAATAGGCCATCTAGTAACAATGCCGTTCAATCTCCGCGCCTCTTCACCCGAAGTCTCAATAAACGACTTACTCTAAGGCCCATTTCGGCTTTGGTGTAGAAAAGAGCTAGACAAAAGAGGCTAGTAAGAAACGAGGGGTTGAGGCGAGAGCGAAAACCGCTCACAGAAGTAGAGGGGTATCGCTGGACCGAAGCCTGCTTCGAAGACACCTATCAATAATCGGCACACGACCAGACCTTCGAAATTGAAAGTAGTCGACTGTGCAAGGTGTCAGCGGTGGGAAAGGTATGACAAGCACCAGAAAGTCGCACCATGAGCGTCGAAGTCACCCCCCAGCCAATGGCGGCGCACGCCATCCATATTCTAGGCTGGAAGAGCTTGGACGTGATTGTGGCAGGAATTTGGCAAGTAATCTGTGGGCTGAATTCAAGAATCGTTCGCAGAGTCTGAATAGAAATCTCGCCCTTACATATGAGAAATAGAAGACGGAGACGACCCAGTCAAATAGACGGCCTGTTGGGTCACCACCTAACACATCCTCGGGAAGACCTTGCAGCCGTGCATTGCCCAAGTTTGAGCGGTCAAGGTCTAAACGAACGATCAGCACTGAGCATCGGTCACTAGGGATTCGGAATTCACATGCGAAAAGATACAGGAGACACGCTATTGGGAGGATCCGGAGGTCCAATTTGCGAACCAATTTCCTCTCCTCTTCAAGCTCCTCTTCTGTTAGGGGGAACTTCTGCTGGTCGTCCGACTCGTCGACTGGCTCTGAGTCAAGCTTTTCGGAACCATAATTCGTCAGTTCTGCGTCCTTGGTCATCACGGTAGTAGGGGAAATCGCATAACACGGGTCGAATTTATAGGTGCGACGCGACGGGGAACCGAGAGTAACCACACCATGCCCGAAGACGTCCCGTGGTGATGCAGTGGAGTGTTAGAAGATATACTTACGAGCGTGTATTCATAGTCGTAGCTTCTAGAAGTGGAGAACGGTCCCATGAGCACACCGTGCCAGCTTCGAGGATGATAGCGAGTGGATGAAGGCAAGAACGACTCGGGTTGAGCGGGGTGAGGTAATTATGGTGGCTTGACAGAGTTATGTAGCTCAACTCCATGACCGGATCTTCGCAAGTTCCTGACCCGGAAGGATGTCAGCCGATTGTCTACCATTCTTTTAGGGCCGAATACTGAGTACTGATCGCCACGGCTGTGGAAGAGAGAAGGCCTCATCAGCCACGGAGAGAGAATGCTCAATTTGATCTTGTTTGCTTCAGCCCCTGTTCACGAGATGCGGGCGTCTTTGGTCAAAAGTCAGGGTCTTCACTAGGCAAGTAGGTATACAAGGGGTTTCTATCTACGGAAGTCCGGAATTGAAAACAGAATAGCAGCTTAATAGTAGTAGGTTTCTACGACTGTCTTTACTTCAGGCCAATCCCTCATCCCCCAATCCCTCAAAACCCAATTCTGACCTGCCATGCTATCGTCGTACACGATAAACCTATAACGGAGTCCGTGGCATCTATACGACCGTAATACTCTATAAACCTCTCCATAGTTTTGGATGTTCATCGAAAACGTGCAAAAGGTGAATTTCTTCAGGCGTACGTCGTCACACCGTACTCGAGACCGTAAAAACTCGTCGAGTGCATCGGCGTCAACCCCTGTGCCTGCAGCGATCCCAACAAAAAGGGTACGGAGTTGAGGAAGGAGGCGAGTTTGTGTGTTTGAACTGAGAGTCAACAGTTGGAGACAGTCTATGTGTCCTCCCCCGCCAATCGAAATATCGAGAGTGGTGAGGCGAGGTAACGCTCCAAACAGGGCCTCCAGACTCATACTGGTGGCATGAAATCTCGTTTCGAGACCCAAGCTCTCGAGGTGCCTGAAGGTTTCCAACTTGGTCAGAAACCGGTGTACTTGTACGGCAGTCCACTTGACTGTTGTGAACGAACGTCGGGCCGTTGCAAAGAAATCCAATTCCAACCCGTGTATCTGGAGGCTCTTCAGGTTGGGGAAATCGAGCTTGTCGAAAATGTCCGGGTATGTGATTCCTCGCGGCATGTAGGTCAGAACCAAGCCTTCAACTTTCTTCATCTGTATCGGTGTCGAAATGCGGTGCCAAGATTCCACCCAGTCCGCGGACTTCCCAAAATGAACGAAGAGGTAACGAAGGTTTACGAGGAATGGGAGGGAAGGGCCGAGGAAGGCATGGAAATCTTTTTTGCTGTGTCCGAGAACGTAGTGCGTCAACTGCTCCAGGGGAAGAGTAACGTTGATCCTACTCCCGGACAGAATTTCCCATTCGCTGACTGCAACGCGACGCAAGGAAGGTGCCTCTCTGAAAGCTTCGATTAACAAACCGTCTTCAGGCCGTTCTTCCAGACTGTCATGTTGCTCCAGCCGCATAACCAAACTCTCCAAAGATGGAAACATGCCAGGGGAAAGGGATCGTATGTCAGAGGTTGGTACACAACTAAGCGCCAGTCGGGTAAGTGATTTGCTTGTGGGGACCAGAAAGCGGTCGAAAGGAACGGGTTTTATGGATGGGGCTGGGCGTGAGCGACCTCCCCACGTGCACGCTTCAATATCAATTTGAATGCTGAGGGGAGTTGACATCGAGCGGCTCAACCATTCGCTCAACAGGAACATCTGGGAATGGTTATATCCAGCCCCTTCTTTGAATGACAGGCTAACCCCTGCCCATAGAAGCGGGAATTTGGTGGCAACTTCCCTCCATCGCCGACATACATGGGTGAGGAGGACGGGTGGTTTGGCAGCAGTCATTGTTGTCTGCCAGAGGTAAGGCGGCAAACAGGATAAAAAGATTCCGCAAAGCACTTCAGTCGGAATACTCTCGATCGATGCTGTAGCGTATTCATTAGCTGTGCCCAAATAAAGACAGTATTTTCATCCTTACCCATGAGAGTTGGAATGGACTGATGACCTGGGTTGTGATAAGAGTGAAAAAGGGAGAAAGAGATATCCGGCTGAGTCTGAACTCTACGGTCCACGGACTTGAGCCACAACAAACAATTGGACACACTGCCACACAGTTGGACGGATATTGCGCTTTTCAGCGGGAAAGGCGTAAACTGCAGCAGTGGTATAAACGATAATTTAAGTAATTCATCTTCTATATCAATTCAAAGGGTGTCTGTTGGTTCAACTAGGGTTAGGAAGTTGGTGTATCTTGACAAGTTGACTGGGCTTGTTATAAATTTCTAGGAAAAGAACGTAAAACTATCGAGAAACTTACCTTTTCTTAGAAGTAGTACGTTTCTACGACTGTCTTTACTTCGGGCCAATCTTTCATCCTACAGTCCCTCCGGACCCAATCTTGTCCTCCCATGCCCTCGTCGTACACCGTAAACCCATAAGTGAGCCCATGGCGGCTGTGCGACTGCAATATCGTGCAAATCTCTTCATGGTTTTCGATCTTCGTGAAAGAAGTGTAGAACACAAAATTTTCCAGGCGTACGGTGTCGCACTGTACTCGAGATCGCAAAAACCTGTCGAGGGGCTGAGGGTCAATCCGTGCGCCTTTCTCTATCCCGATGACAAGAGTACGAAGTCGAACGAGGAGATGGGTCTTTGGGTCCGGTACGAGAGTCAATAGTTTGAGATAGTCTTTGTATCCTTCACGACCAATTGAGATATCGAGACTGGTAAGGCGGGGTAATGCTCTGAACAGAGCCTCCAATGTCGATCCGGGAGCGCCAAATCTCACTTCGAGAGTCAAACTCTCGAGGTGCTCGAACGACTCCAACTTGGCCAAGAACCGTTCGACGTGCCCTGCTGAATCCCAACTGGCGTACGTCACAGGGGCCACATCAAAGAAGTCCAGTTCCATGCCTTGTATTTGCAGGCTCTTCAAGCTGGGGAAATCGATTTTGTCGAAAATGTCCGTGTGGGTAATTCCGTTCGGTAAGTAGGTCAGAGCCAACCCTTCGATTTTCGTCATCCGTATAGGAGTTGAAGTACTATACCAGGATTCCACCCAGTCCACGGTCGCTCCAAGATGAACGTAGAGGTAACGAAGGTTCACGAGCAATGGGAGGGAATGGCCAAGGAACGCATGATAGTCCCCACCCCATTCACTTTGTCCAAGAACGTAGTGGGTCAACTGCTCCAGGGGAAGAGCAACATTGATCCTATCTCCAGGCTGTATTTCCCATTCACTGACTGCAACACGACGCAAGGAGGGGGCTTCTCTGAACGCTTCGATTAACCTGGTCTCTTCTGGCTCTTCATCCCAGTCGGCATCATCTTCCAGCCGCATAACCAAACTCTCCAAGAATGGAAACGACCCAGGGGGAAGGGTTTGTATATCGGAGATTGGTACACGACTAAGTGTCAGTCGGGTGAGTGATTGGCTGATGGGGACCAAAAAGCGGTCGAATGGAACGGTGTTTGTTGGTGGTAGTGGTTTTGAGCCTCTTCTAGACTTTTCAACTTGTATTTGGACATTGAGAAGACTCGACACCGAACGATTCAACCATTCACTCGACTTGAGCAACTGGGAATCGTTGTATCCGGCCCCTTGTTTGAATGACAGAGTCACCTTCGCCCACAGAGGCGAGAGGTTGGTGGCAACATCCCTCCAGCGCCGACATACATGCGTTAAAAGGATGGGTGCGTTGGTAGCATCCATTGTTGTCTGCCAGAGGTAAGGAGGCAGAGAATTCAAGAAGATTTCGCAGAGCGCTTCGTTTGGAAGACGGTCGATCGTTGCTGAAGGTTATCTTTCATTAGCTGTTGCTCGGGTTAAGCAGAGTTTTCGTCCTTACGCATGGCTATTGTAAGATCTAGAGTGAGAGTTGTGGGGAAGGCGGAATGGACAAGTCTAGAAAGAGACAGGCCCGACCACCATGATCGCTACAAATCGGCCTACAAATGGGGAAACCGATTGATCTCTTGCAACTTTGATTATTGTAAGACTAGCGCCCTTGTGCACGAAAATTACTGGGTATGCAGTCGCACATATATTGATAAATATGTCAAGTTGTTTAGTGGCTTTGCTATGCACCATTAATGGACGAGGTATTACTTCAGCGCTTTGTATTTGAAGCATCGTCGCGTCCTTGAGCCTAAGCAACAGATGAAGGGTTTTGAAGTCATTTAAGCGAATATCTGCTTTATTGACTTGACCTCGCTGTCGAAGACGCTCCATGACTAGGATCGGCGTATCAAAAACTTGGAGTGCTTAGGCTGGAGCCTGCGATGGTATGCAACGGGTCGGAGACTGTTAAAATGCAGATCCTTGAGCGCCTGGAGCGGAAGGCAGCTTTGCCTCGTTCACTCGAGACCCGGAATTGTGCTCAGTTGCTGAGAGGGCATCGTTTGTAAGCTGTGAGTCAGATTCGTCCATGGAGAATAAGTCGGTCCCTTTTATCGTTTTGACGAAAGATGAGCGTGATACGAGGTAAGGGACACAGTACTTTCGACCGCAGAAGGTCAATTTAGGACTCATCTTTTTACAAAAGAGCCAAGATATACAGGCCTACAACGTCTCACGACTCAAAGATAGGTGCGCACCGAAGTGCCAAGAAGCTATACCTGGTGTCAGTCTCCAGTCATCGTAACTCACGGCACGATCTGTGCTGGTCTGTTCCAAAATCGAACACAGGTATGAGATTTGAGCAATGAGACAGTGACGGGGAAGCGTACAGCCTCCAGTGATAAACTGGTGATCCTGTCGCAAGGGTGGAAATTCTGAGAGATGGTTAGATAGCGGAATAAAGGAGAATGGAGAAGGCGCGTACAGAATCCAGATACAAGTGGTGCCAGAAAGGCTTCGATGTTTATTTCCGAGTCTTTGACCAGCAAAAGTTGCTGCCACCCGCAGGAACCATGGAAGAGTCGCCTGACCGGAATTGGTGTCCCATGTACCGAAGCATTACAAGAGCTAGCGTTACCTCCCTGTTCCGGTGGGCTTCATCCGAAGATTCATAGTCTGAGCAGCTGCCTTGGGACTCAGTATCGCTATCCGGTACGAACGACGGCCCCTTCAGTTGTGAACGGAACCTAGTAGACAAAGCCAATTTAAATCCTCGAAGGAAGAGACATTGGGCTTTGCCCTGCGAAGATTGGATATCTGGGCTGAAGGGAGCTTCCACAGTCCCTCGATGCGCCCAGGTATAATTTGACAGGCCTTCGAGCACTGCGGTACCACCTGCTTTGACAAGCCTCAGCAAATCACGAGGAGTTCGCATTGTGTCTCTTAACGCAGCAATATCCAGCCGTCGCTCTTGATCCTGATATGATGTATGGTGAATTTTCATCGTCCACTCGCCGAATTCCATTCCCATGCTTGTACACGAGCCCAGCATGCTGCACCAAAAAGTCGCGGAGAAAGACGGGGTCTACTAGCTCCTCGAAGTCTGCCGATGAAGTGCATGCAAGCACCGCACCCTATTATTGGTTTTCATAATGAAGCTCAAACGACAATACCGATCTTTAGGCAGCATGAGGCCAAGGCTATGAATACGGTCAAGGAGAAACATTACTTGTTGCCCAGCTGATGATTTATGAACTTCTCCCGAAACACGGTCGTAAATGGTGTCTCCCTCCATAAAATCATCTCCGAGTTGGTGGATCCCTACTTCTCTGCGTGGAAGGCTGCACGAAATTGTCGTCAACTCAAGTCCAATCTTCCCGGAGATTGAAACTTTTATGAATCCATTTATTGGCCTGGATACCCCAACATCTCTGAAATGATGCCCTTCCCGCTTCCCGATAACCAAAGCGATCCGAGGTTTGGGCTCCAGCATGCCAAATCCTTCCAAAGGTAATACGCCACGGGTGCAATTTTCGGCGTTTGTAACCGAGGTCGATTCCAGGCCCAGGTCTTCCAAAAAAGACTATCATAGTTTCAATTCCAATCGAGATAATCCCTAGAGAGCAAGACGGTGAACTCACATTGTTGACATCCTCAATTTGACGGTCCTGAATAGTCCTGAATCAACCCCACCTGTACTAGTACCGGTATTGGCGTTAGTCAAATCATGGACTTCCTGGGAAGCAGCATGCATGATGTAGTTGCGAGCCGTCCTCGAGTACATCCCGGTGCTCAGCAGATCGAAAGAATTTAGAGATGTGCCAAAAAAATTGAGTCCGACGCTGCCTCATCATATGGTCACTTGGAAGGTCGGCTTGTGGTGTCGGCTGACCAGTCAGAGCGGTTGGATTCGCTGCGCTAATATGAAAGTTGAAAGTGAAGGTGTACACGTTCCCTGCGACCCTGGATGGTGATTACTCGAGGGATTCACTATGGGCCTCTGCGAACATTGCTATCGACGGAGGGTGATCCAGACTTGCCTTCTTGCGGGCGGGCAGAGTACAAGCTTATTGGTCACGGGACATGCTGTTAAAAAGGGTTCGCAGTGGGACCCATTGTGTCACCATTTCGCGAAGGGCGTGTCGCCAGACTCGGAATCTTCTAGGTCATTCAAGCTCATCCATAGACGGGAATAAACAGTCGAGAGAGAGCCTGCAATTTTGGTAGAGGGTTGAACCAGAAGAAACCGACATGATGGAAGAAGAAGAGAAATTTCCCTGTTGGGCTGCCAATCGCGCTTCCCCACAATCATGTCACACGCTTTGATTGACACTACAATGGATGCTCATGCTAAACCAAAGCAGAGTCGAAGACCGTTATTTTTACTTGGTTCGTAGCGCGAATGTACAAGTATCAGAATACACTAGTCCGTATTCAACTGATGAAGAGTCAGCGAGTCCGTCCAATCGTCCAAAATTAAGATAAGTCCAAGTAAGTGTTCAGAAAAACGACACGGAGAGGGAGATATATCGCTCAAGCGTTGATACTCCAGGCTTGGTTATTGTTGAAGTTACTACACGTCCAGGTCTGGAGCACGTTACTGTTGGCAGTGTTGCCATCAGTAAGATCCAAGCAAAAGGGTGAGTCTATGAGTTCAAGGGAAGCGATATTTTAGCATTCATGGGGTATACTCGTTGACCTTTCAACCTACCTCCAAGCGTGATTCGGTTGTTTGATGTGAACGTCCACAGCTGTGCGGCCAAGCCATCGAAGCACTGCCAAATCTTCATTTGAACGCCATTCCCGGGTACTGGAGGACGGATGACTGTTAGCAGGTGTACCTTTACGGAAAGTTGTGAATCCCAACGTACCGGAGCCACCATCCAAGCAGAAGTTCGAGTTGGCGAGGCGAACCTTGGTGCTACCGCTTCTGATGACCCAACGCTGGGCCGGGGTGCCGTTGCAATCATAGCTGAGCGAGGAGAGAGGGGTAGCGATGGCTTAGTATCGTCATCGCATTCGCACAAGAGCAATGGCTTACATCTGAACGGGTGTGCCGTTCGCCCTCACATCACCGCGAACATCCATGCATTTGTTCGGGTTGAAGTTGTGATACACGGGGGCACCGACTTCAGAAGGCCAACTGCCAGAAGGACAGAACCTGAACGCCCCAGGTATGTATGAGCACAGATTTCACGGCGTTAAAGAGGAAGAGCGCATACGTAATATCGAAGGACACTGTGCTGGGGTCGGTCGGGCATTGATAGAGAGGAGGGCTAGTCGGTGGGCTTCCAGGAGGGGGAGGACCTCCGTGGAAGACTGGCGGAGTGGTATACGCAGTCGTGCAATCTCCCGAGTCACATCGGGCAGTTTTGCAGTACCCATTCGCCTAGATTATGCGCAAACCCTCATTAATGGCGGTTGTTCGTATCATCGAAAGTCTGATGGACTGACCTCCGGCTGGTTGGGCGTGATGCTGATACCAGTGTTGAAATTGTTCGAGTTGAGATCCCTGACAATGTAGTAATACCAATAGTTTGGCTAATATCGAAGAGGGAAAATAGCAAACACAGTCAGGTTTGTAATGGTTATGGAAAAAGACGAGAGTAAATTTACCTCGAAGAAAAAGCCAGCACGGGCAGCGAGGAGTTGTCCATTTACAACTCCTCCGCCGTTGTTAGTGGCATAGAAGAAGCCAGCGGAGGTTCCGAGACCAGTTTTGGTCAATCGGGCACCTCTAGGAAGACTGCCTTGCGAATCTTGTCCAATGAACAGATCAATGGCACTCGGGCAATTGTTGTGCACAACATAAGTTTGTGCCGAAGCGAGAGTCGCGAAGAGCAGCGAGAGGAGAGCAGAGTGGACACGCATTAGGATGACGTCGGAGATGAGGTTTCGAGTGAAAGAGGCGGGGTAAAACCACACCGAGTCTCGTTCATTCCTGACCCGTTTTTATAGGATGGAGATATGACGAAATGAATCAACCGGAGCAAGACTGCAATGGGGCGAAAATAGTCGATTTGGGAGCTGGGCACCGGGCTGGGTTCAGGTTCAAGAGAAAATCAGAAAAGACCTGCCCATCTCTGATCTTTATCAAGTACACGAGATACCTACCGTCGTTTAAGGTAATGGGTGGGACACTGACAATCTACCGCGGCCGAGGTGACTATCATGCTACACTCACCTGGGGCGGAGGATATACCAGATATTTGAGATTGAAGTTCAGAAGACGGCCGTCCTACATAGCGTCACGGAACGTGCTTCGAAGTTGAGCCTCTCGAGCTTCGGAGAAGCTACTCATCTGCAAATCCCATGTGAGAAACGCCAATCCTCGAATAGAGCTCTCGTCCTTCATTTTACGTTCATGGGGTAGATCCGAACCCGTTCATCCGAGACCAGTTCGGCAGTAGTAACGTACCCCTACCCCCCACCTTGTGAAGGTGGATTTAAAGAGGCTAGACCATGACACCATGGGATAAGCGTAGCACCAGAGGTTGACCAGAGGAGAGGGCATTTCACGAGCAAGACGGGGTTGATTCGCCGATTCCTCCCAGCTTAAAGACAGCTGAAAGAGGCCGATATCTCAGGGCAAGATGATTTTTATCGGCCTTGGCTCCAAGCAATGAGAACCTCTGACCCGATGTTGGCGTTAACAATCAGAAGTCAAGAGTACATCGACAGCCAGGGACGTCAAGTACGCGTGGTCTCTGACAGATAGACAGCTTACTTATGTTGCTACCAGTTGCCATACAACGAGATGAAAGTTGTTGAAAACACGGCGCTTGTTTTAAGAATTTTTAGCTGCGAATTTTAGCTGCGTGATGTAATGGCTGGTGGCTGTGAAGCTGCCCATCCAATTGCAGACGTTTGAAATTGAAGGGATCTTTGGTTCGTGAACCAGACTCTCGATGAGAGAAGAAATTTGTTCTCTCTGTAAGATGTAAGAGATCTTCGAGGGAGGAATCAGACTGAGAGTGTTCCGAGGTGTATGTGTGGTATGCAAGGGCGTACAGTATGCTACAGTATGGAGGTATAAAATGCAGAACAACCGAATCGAAGCGAAATTACAAGCAAAGCGGTGCACAATCCTAATTATACAGTCCGAATTTCGAAATCAGCGTCGAATCCTTTTCAATTCACCGCTATCACCATTATCCAACCTCCCAAATACTTGCCTCCCACTGGCCGTGTTATCACTGCCAGCTACGGCCTGCTGGAGCCCCATTCCCGGTCTAGACCCCCTGGGTGCACTGGCTCCTTGAATCGCATCCAGAGGTCTCTTCATACCGATACCCGAGCTGGAAGCGTTTTGCAATGGATTGGGCACTCCTGGTGGAAAGTGGAAGCCCCCGATCGGTGTCGACGCTCTTCGATTATTGTTGAGGCCACCGCCCGAATGTTGTTGTTGACCGTTCGTTGGATTTCTGTTCTCGTTACCCGCTGTCGACTTCACATGTTGGTGGGAGTTGGATTGGTTTGCGGGAGGGAGCGTAAATCTTGATGGGCCTGCGCCGGTTGATGAATTCGACGAGCCATTCTGGGCTCCGTTCTCTTGCTGCTCATCTTGCTGCTGTTGTAATTGAGCAGCTATGATCGCTTCGAGGCGCGAACTCCTTCCCCCAGCTGGTGGTCTTGCCATGCTCGGGCGAGTAGAACTTGTGGACGTGGGTTTTGACCCGCTGTTAACGTCGGCGCTAGTGGATTCGACACTTGTATCTGGCCCGTGGAGTGGTGGCCCCATATCGGCGTCCTCTCCGATTTGGGGTCCTCCGTCTTCGTCAGTGATAGGTGGTCCCAAATCCTCAAGGTCAACGGAAGCCAAGAAAGCATCATCATCAGAGAATCCATGGAATGAATCGTCCGGGTCTCGCGCGGACGTGGAGGGAATGGCGGTTGCGCTCGACGAGGCAAAATTGACGCGGCGTTGCGCTGGCGGAGCGGCAGGAGCCTTCGAAGAGCTTTGGGCCTGGACTAGAGGTGGTCGTGGTGGAGGTGGTGGGGGCATGGAATGAGGCTTGGGAGGTGCCATGAGCGGTTGGTTAAGAATGGGCTCTTTCTTGACAGTGACGGGGACTGCGGCGGGGTTAGAGATTGGAGGACGACTCGAGGAGCTCTGGTTTGCAGCCGAAGTGGAAGCATTACTCGGTTTTGTTTCTTGAAATTCCGGACGCCGGTGAAGCCCGCTCTGGTCAAATTTTGGCTAAACGAGATGGTCAGAAGCTCGTCGGAACGGGAAAGGGACTCTTTAACGTACCGGTGCCACTTTCATCTTCACCACTTCCTGAGTGTAGGATTTATCGTACAAGCAATTGCCCAAAAGATTCCCAAAATTTCGTAGAGCTCGTTTAAGCCCGTCCGTTACAGCTTCTTTTTTGCACTGGAAACAAGTCTAAGGTCTCGCTTCCTCTTTTATGAATGAGAGACGTACCTTATCCAAAGCCTGGCCCTTGCTCTTCGCGTTCTCTATCATCCCAGATCCAACGTCCTCATGAAAGACACCGTCCCTCAGCGTAACCCGGACCAGCGCTGTCACCGAGATGTTGTATCGCCTTGATTCTTCCGAGTAATCGATAAAGTCGGTCGTGAGGTTGACCACACTAGAGCTCCACCCGTTGAACCCAAACACCTCGTTGGCCAGGTTGATGATCTTCCACCCTTCTGCATAAGTGAGCTTTGGTCCACCACCGGGTCCGGGGCGCTGAGAGATATATTCAGGGCCCAACTTCTGGTTAAGCTTGGCTTGAAGCGACGCAATCTTGACCGCTGTCGCCTCCGACACCTCCTGGAAGGCCATTGCACTTTGAGTACTGAACATCGAGAACGATTGGCTTTGCTGTGTTCCGTGCATGTTGGGATTGAACGACATTGGCCCAGATGAGACGATGCTGTGATTGAAAGAATCGAGGAGGTGGCCACTGAAAGCACCAGCCATGGTGACGGTGAAAGAGAAAGAGAGGCAGCCGTCAACCTGACTCTTTCCGCCAAAATTCCTGATTTGGAGCTCGCACGTGTACACGGCGCGTCTCGGTCGCGTGATGCAAGATCAGAGGTGCGTGACTCAAACACGTGGCTGTGCTTGAGAGATGCCATATCCGAATTCCGAGGCCCATTGGGCATCGACAGCTCCTTTTCCAAACGAACTGGGACCTACCGCGGGTAAGTGGGATGAGAGAGCAGAGGCCGAAATGCTCCGGCTCAGCAATCAAACAGACAATTTCTCTCTCGCACTAATTACAGGAACGTGTTGGCTTTCGAAATCCATGTTCGTGAAGGTCATTACATTTTTCATAGTCTAGATCGTACAGTAAAATGTGCGGGTATCGTTCAACAACAACGGTATAAGTACTACAACAAAGCAATGCATAGCAAAATAGGAGCAGTCTATACTTCCTCAGACTGCTTTTCCACAACCGTGTTCTGAGAATCGACAGAAGGCCGTCTGCTCCCTCCAAACAACACCCGACCCGTCCAACTCTTCTTCCAAAACTTAAACCTAGTGAGTTCGCCAAGCATACTCCCACCCTGGTCGTCCACATTCAACACGGAAGTTCTGGATGCGTGGTTGGATAACGGCACAGCCCTCATACTACCTGCCTTTGAAGGCGAGACATGGGGCTGCGCGTCCCTGTTTGCAGCTGCAGAATCCTCCTCCTCAGGGGTGGGCGGCGTGTCTCCGTCTGCAGCTGTAGAATTCCCCTCCTCATCGCCGGACTCATGGGGCTGCCAGCCCATCCAAACGCACCAAAGTACAAGGACAGCCAGCGCGACCCAGGCCGCGCCCATGATGAATCGGGTAGCTGTATTAGAACCGTCGAAGCAATTCCATCCAATCGCCGCAAGGAATGAGACCATTCTGCCATATTTCATGAGCGTGACGAGCAATGAAAGCCAAAGGATGAACGGCTTACCCCCAGAGAAGCAGTGCATATGGTAGACTGTACAAGATCGCCAGAGTCTCGAGGCCGAGTCTAGGGTGCCGTCGACGTTGCAAAAAGGCGTTCTGAAAATCGTGGAGAAAGAGTGACTTAGGTCAAGGACCGACGAACATTCCAAATCACCACTCACCACTTCGTCCATTGTTCCATGAATTCTTGACCTGTTCTGACGCAGTAGAAGCAGACCGAGAATGATACTACCTATACTAGCCACAATAGACAGATAACAGCCGATCTGAACTGGGGATCGGTGGCCGGGTAGTTGAGTGTCGATACTCTGAATAGCCAGGTAAGCTACGTTGGCGTTGAGCAACACCGTAGCCTATACACAACGCAAGTTGATTGAATAAAGAGGCATACCGCGCGTCAAAAANCGCGTCGACTTACATACAGAGTGAATTCCTGCCACTCTTCGTTCAGCTTTCCAATTGCTTCCCGCCAGACCGGACCATGCATAAGTCCATCGACCCACAACTTTTCTAGGCTTTTCAGATGAACGTCCGGCGCAGAGAAAAGGAGGGGCGACAGAATCTTGATCAAGAACGTTTTATGTCTACGCTCTCCATGGACAGATTGATCGCGATAAATGCGAGCCTCAGGGACACCGTGCCAGTTGAGGAATTTCTGACGGGCTGGGGATAGGCTGAACATCAGTGTTCCCCAAATATGAGACAAGTGACTTGGAATTCGCACCAAAAGTATGCATCATCCGACCTACATGGCCAAAGCAATGAATTTTGAAGCAGAGGTAAGGGCGCAGAATGTAACTCACTGAGCAAGTTTACGGCGCCGGGCGAGTCACTCCCGACATTTTCTGGAAATCAACTTTTAGTACAGGTCAATCTACTTTTCCAATCGAACTTACTCCGAAGATTGTTCACCTGACCAAGCATTGTATTGAGTTCACTTGGGGTATAGGGGGACGTCGAATAGTGGGATGTCATTATGTCTGCCCACACATCAGTATGCCCTTCATTGCGCAAAGGAGGAAATTTTACCCCCGAGATAGTGCAAAATAACGTCTCTAAGCTCGACGACATGTTCGGCCTTCAGTTCAATGGTGGAGGGGTACAGCACGCCGTGATACCTTGGCCCGCATGCATGTAAGAACAAGGTCAACCAAACAATAGGCGACCCACCAATACTGAGCCTCAATCTCATGCTCTAAAAGGTGGATAAGTCAGCCTGCCCCATGAAGTCACATTTCAAGGACAGGACTTACTGAGATGAGCCATAGAAGTGACACCCTTCAATTGCGACCAGGCAGGGATATTCGTATGGGCCTCGACCTCGTCAAGGAAGAACACGATCTTCCTGCTGTGGTCGGCATAGTAATAATCGGTATAAATTTCGTTGTTCGGTTGCATATTTAAATCCATGGCGAGCGTGTAATTTTCCGGCATTTGCAAATTTTTAGCCCGAATGAAGTCTTCCAATTTAGCGATATCTGAAGTTATCTTTCTGTAGTAACGGTCGTCGTATAGCTTAGCTTCTGTGACTGCCTTCTGCTTCCGTGTCAGACAAGAAATTACACTAGCAGGGGAGCGCAAACCTTTTCTTCATTGTAGAAATACAAAATACCTTCGGGATGCACTATCGGCGTCCAACCAGGAGGATCGGGATATGGCCGGAAGTCCAGAGTGAAAGATGGGATAACCATTTGTGTGTCTGCTTTCTTCCTGTTTGATCGTCACTGTTCTGAGCCTTATTGAACGGAATAAAACAAGAAAGATAGCTCACGAAAAGGCCTCCCTATCATAACGCTGAAACCACTCAGGCATGATGGGGAATATCCGAGTCTCACCCAAGTTCAAGTCGCATCGAAGGCTTCCAGCATGGATGCTGACCACACTGGCAGGCAAGGCCAAGACAGACTCGGCAGGCGAAGAAGAGTTCGTCCGGTCAATTATTCCAATACCCCACCTGTCCACGGCCTCTCCTTCCCTTACTCGTTCTCCTTCTTCTTGGCCAGACGCAGACCCCAACTCGGGTGACTTGACAGTGAACGTGTATCCCTCTTGATCTGAATGTGTATCCGATGGACTGGGTGGCAAATCCTGCGTGGACCGTGAAGCATTCCGGGAAGCGTGCGCTGATCGAGCTAGGGTTAAACCATGTTGGAGGGACGTTCTGGACGCGTTGCTGCGATTCATATACGGGTAGGGGTGGAGGGCGCATGAAATACTGGAGTCGAGGGGTATAACATCATCATGGGTCGTTGTCGTTGAAATAGTTGTTGAATTCGTTTCAGTTGTGGGTTTCTCGGTATGTTCGTCACATGTGGGCGTAATAACAGGGGGAGGTGATGGTCCTCGTTCTTTCTTGCGGTCGATGCATTTTGTTGCCTTTCCTCTAAAAAGACGCGTACGCAAAAGCGTCCATAGACGGGCCACCTTCTGCAGCACCCTGACCCGGGTCTCGTTCACCAGCCGTTTGCAGTGGGATAGCAACGCCTTGACAATAGCGAAGAATGCTCGAAGTAGAGAAGCGGCCGCCATTGCATTTGAAAGCAACGACAGCAAAGGGAGGTCGCCAGGTGGGTTTGGGCGGAGGTCAGAAGGATGTGTGGCGCATACACAAAGTCTACAGTTCGTTCAAGTACAGTCCGAATGCTGTGAGCGCTCCGGACTCTTCCCAGGTTGCCTCGTGTGACAGATTAAAAATCAAAATATGCCAAGGACGCTCGCATATATCCCTCGATCTATATTGAATGGTGTATGTACAGAGTATGATTAAGAACCTATCGGAGTGCAGTGCGAGAAGAGTACCCAATCGAGATTGGGTACTCCAGTGGTCAAGATCATGGGTGGCGCTGGCACCACTGGCATGACCATGGAAAACACACGGACATTTAATATCCAAGGTCCGAGAGTAACGCGAGAGTATGGTTCTAGACACTGATATAACGTTCTGTTAGGAACCTCTTCTCCGAAGTTGTGGTGCCCATGTTTCAGTTTCTGGCGCATGCCTTGCAGCATCCCATGGATTGGTAGAGGTTGGTGGAGCAGCGCCTTCTAATGCTTCTTTTGTTTGCTGTGTCCGCTGGCTCTCGTGGCTTTGCATCACGGTTGTATCAGGTTTGGAGGGGGCACCGACGAGCTCAGCGCGCATTTCTTCCCGCAACCGCCTCATAGTCTCTGCCTCTTCCTTATCGCGGGTTTCAATCAGTGCAGCATTCTGTTTCACGCGAATTTGCCTTTGGGCGTCGGCATGTAGTTCCTGAGGAAGTCTAGACGAAACGTCATTAATAAAGTGCAGCACAGGACGCTTACTTCCATAGTTGGCGGATTGGGTCGTGTATGAGAGAGCCAAGCTGACCATTGAACTTCCGAGACGGACATTCGGTTAGGATACCGTGAAAAGTAGGGAGCAAAAGAAAACGCACTCGGAAGCCGCTTCTGCCCTCCGACATAATCCCACATATCATCAGGATTCTTGTACACGACTACACGCTTTGGCCGATCCATTTCTATGCATGTCTCAGTTACCAGGTCTGGTGGGGGGTAAACGGCCATACCTGAGGCATGTTGCTCGTAGAAGCTATTACCTGGAATGTTGCGGCGTTTGGACGAATCTTGCTTGAAATGTGAAACTTCATACCTTGAAGGTCACACCCCATAAACCGTGCCTATGAAAAACTGGGTCACTGCTTTCAGTCAAGATAGACACAGAATATTTACCCTTGGGGTCCTAATGGCAGTCCATACTCTAGAGAGAAATGACATGGGAGCTGCGAGCAAGAGTGAAAGCGCTGCAGGCAAACCTGTATGTCTCCCCTCGCCAGACTATGTATGGCTTTGTTTGGCGGATGGGAAACAGCATCGGAAGGACGGCACGGTGTTGTCGTCCGGTCAAATAGATGGGATTATGAACTGCTCGTGGTCGTGGATAACGAACGGGTACACGCACATTAGAAAATCTTCTACAAGGTCACCCCGATCGATATCACCTTCCTGAATTTCTTCCATTTCCCTCTCCCGAGCTCCTTCGGCAGCATCAAGCTCCTTCCGATGAGCGTTTAAAGGCATCGCCTATTTGATCCCTGCACAACATGAAGCGGAAAGAAGAAATGAAAATATACCTTGACGCTCTGAATATTGTCTGATTATGGAGGTATAAGCAGAAAGCAATGACTCTCGACGACCGAAGAGTTGGCTTATTTCAGGGCCGTAATTATCCTTGTGGGTTGCGCCTTCAACCAAACCTTCTCATGAACAATCCGACCCTCAATGACACTACCCCGGATAGCTTTACCAACGATATATTCAGCATCCCTCTCCGAGTACAGGTTCCAGACAATCATTCAAATTGTGCCTCAGAGGGCCAATCCGACGCTGTGCGGCCAGGAATAATCTAGCGGCAGTCATCACCAGTCTCCTTAGGTAGAATTAGAGGGCAGAGAGGGAGAAAACGGGGATAGCGTGAACGATATTCCCTCCCCTCCCTCAAAAAATAGCCAATTCTCAGAAACGGCTGGTCTCGAGCCTACTGATAGACTCGGGAAATCGCATACCGTCGTGCAACGGCAAGCTCGCCACCGAGCTTGTACACCCTCTGCACCGCGAACCATACCTTGGCGGCAATAGCGTCTATGCTTCTCCTGCCCTGAGCTTGCATTTTCTCCACGGGGCCGGTTACGGGTCCACCTTCTTGAGACGCCCAACACTACTTCAAGCCGCCGATCGATACGGGTCCAATGGGACCTGAAATTCCGGCTCAACTAAGCTTAATCGGACAGACAAGTTCGCTCTCTCGCACTAATTACAGATACTTTTTGGAGATTGAAACCCATCTTCTGGCAGATCATTACATTTGTCAGGTCTAGCTAATAATACAACAAAGCAATGCACAGCAAAATGGTAAAATTTTACACTTCGTGCTTTTCCACAGTCGTTCTTTGAGAATCGTAAGAAGGCCGTCTGCTACCTCCAAACAACACCGGCCAACTTCTCTTCCAAAAATTAAACCTCGGCAGTTCACCGACCGTACTCCCACCCGGATCGTCTGCGTCCAACCCAGAAGTTCTAGATGCGGCATCGTTGGATATTGACGCAATTTTCGCGTTACCTGCCTTTGAGCGCGAATTTTGGGACTGCGCGTCTCCGTTTGCAGCGGCAGAACCCCCCTCCTCATGGCTGGACTCGTGAGGCTGTTTCACCCAGCCCATCCAGATGCACCAGAGAACAAGGATAGCCAGCGCGACCCAGGCCACGCCCATGATGGTTCGGGTAGCTGTATTAGAACCGTCGAAACAGTTCGATCCAAACACTGCAAGGAACGAGACCGTTCTGTCATATTGCGTCAGCATGACGAGTGATCAAAGTCAAAGGATGGACGGCTTACCCCCAGAGAAGGAGTGCATATGGTAGACTGTACAAGATTGCCAGAGTCTCGAGGCCGAGCCTAGGGTGCGACCGCGCTTGCAAGAAGGCATTCTGCGAAATCATGGAGAAACAGTGACTTAGATATCAAGGATCACGAGTATTTCAAACCACCACTCACCACTTCGTCCATCGACCCATGAACTCTCGACCTGTTCTGACGCAGTAGAAGCAAACCGAGAATGGTACTGCCTATACTGGCCACAATAGACAGATAACAGCCAACCTGAATCGGGGATCGGTAGCCGCGTTGTTCATTGTCAACACTTTGAATAGCTAGGTAAGCTATATTGGCGATGAGCAAAAGCATAGCCTATACATAAACCGAGTTGATTCAGTAAAGAGGTATATCGCACGCCACAAAGCTGGGGAAAAATGTATTGACTTACATATAGAACGAATTCCCGCCACTCATCGTTCAGCTTCTCGATTAATTCCCGCCAAGCCGGACCGTGCATAAGTCCGTCTACCCACAGCTTTTCTAAGCTGCCCATATGAACGTCCGGGGCAGAGAAAAGAAGGGGTGACAGGATCTCGATCAAAAGCGTTCTATGTTTACGCTCTCCATGGACAGATTGATCGCGGTAAATGCGAGCCTCGGGGACACCATGCCAGTTGAGGAATTTCTGACGGGCTGGGGATAGGCTGATGGTCAATGATACCCAAAGTAAAGACGAACGATTGGGAACTCGCACCAAAAATATGCATCAACCGGCCTACATTGCCAAAGCGATGAATTTCAAAGAGGCAAGGGCACAGAGTGTAACTCACTGAGCAAGTTTACAGCGCCGGGTGAGTTATGCCCGACATTTTCTGGAAGCCAAGTATTACCACAGGTCAACCTACTTTTCCAATCGAACTTACCTCGTAGATTATTAACTTGACCAAGCATTGCATTCAGTTCACTTGCGCTATAAGATGACGTCGAATAGTGAGATGTCATCATGTCTGTCCACGCATTAGTACGTCTTCCATCGCACAAGAAAAGAAATTTTACCTCCGAGATAGTGCAAAATAACGTCCCTAAGCTCGACGACACGTTCGACCGTCAGCTCAATGGTAGAGGGATACAGCACACCGTGATGCCTTGAGTCGCATGCATGTCAGAACAAGGTCAATCAAATAATGAATGGCGATTCACCAATACTGAGCCTCAATCTCATGCTCTAGAAGGCGGATAGGTCAGCTTCTTCCATGAAGTCGCATTCCGCGGGCGGGACTTACTGAGATGAGCCAAAGAAGTGACGCCGTCCAATTGCGACCAGACAGGGAGATTCGTTTCGGCTTCGACATCGTCAAGGAAGAACACAATCTTCTTGTCGTGGTCAGCATAATAATAATCGGTATAGATTTCCTTGTTCGATTGCATATTCAAGTCCATGGCGAGCGTGTAGTTTTCCGGCATTTTCAAATTTTTAGCATGAATGAAGCCTTCTAAAGTA
This sequence comes from Candolleomyces eurysporus, assembly GCA_027579435.1. Lineage (NCBI taxonomy): Eukaryota > Fungi > Basidiomycota > Agaricomycetes > Agaricales > Psathyrellaceae > Candolleomyces > Candolleomyces eurysporus. Next base: position 246,331 of record JANBPK010001189.1, read on the forward strand.
GCGATATCTGAGGTTATCTTTTGGTAGTAGACGTCTTCGTATAGGTTAGCTTCCGTAACTGCATTCTGTTTCCGTGTCAGAAAAGAAATTACACTAGCAGGGGAATGCGAACCCTTTCTTCGTTATAGAAATACAGAATACCCTCGGGATGCACTATCGGCCTCCAGCCAGGAGGATCGGGATGTGGCCGGAAGTCGAGAGTGAGCGATTCGATAGTCATCTTTGTCTTTTCCTTTTTCCTATTTGAAATTTTTCTGAGTCTCATCGAAAGGAACAAAACAAGAAAGATAACTCACGAAAAGACCTCCCTATCATAACGCTGAAAAAACTCAGGCATGATGGGGAATATCTTGGTTTGAGCCAAGTTCAAATCGTGGTGAAGACTTTCAGCATCGATGCTGGCCACACCGGCAGGCAAAGCCAAAACAGACTCGGCAGGCGAAGAAGAGTTTGAACGGTCAATTATTCCAATACCCCACTTGTTCGAAGCCTCTCCTTCTCCCTGGCCATACACAGATCCCGAATCGGGTGTCTTGACAGTGAACGTATAGCCCTCCTGATATGAATGTGTGTCCGATGGACTGGGTGGCAAATGCTGCGTAGATCGTGAAGCATTCCGAGAAGCGTGCGCCGATCGAGCTAGATTTAGACCTTGATTAAGCGACGTTCGGGACGTATTGCTGCGATTCATATATGGGTAGGGCTGTAAAGAGCACAGGATACTGGAATCGAGGGGAATAACCTCGTCATGGATCGTCGAATTTGTTTCAGCTGCGGGTTTCTCGGGAGGGGCGTCACGTTTGGGCGAATTACCAGTGGGAGGTGATGGTCCTCGACCTTTCTTGCGGCGCATGGATTTCGTAGTCTTCCCTCTCGAAACACGGGTGCGTAAAAGTGTCCATAGGCGAGCCACCTTTGGCAGCAAGCTGATCCGTGTGTTTTTTTCCACAGAAGCGGTCGCCATCGCACAAGCAACGATCTCGACAGTGAGGTGAGGTGGACAGATCGGTGAGAATCAGAAGGAAGAGGAAGAGCAGGGCCCACACAATTTCTCACAAAGTTCACAGCGTGTTATAAGTCAATTAAGGAAAACCTGTGAGCGCCCAACTCTTTTGTCCGGCTCGTGTTCGACAATTTGAGAAAATGACAAACACGCCGTGGGGACATTTCTCAAAGTGATCTATGAATTACGAACAGAGTAAGTATGGTCAGAGGTCTGAGAACCCACTGGAGTCCAGTGCAGAAAGAGTATCCGATTTCCAAGGCTCGTATTCCAATGGCCAGAGTCATATAGGTGGCTTGCGCAATGGCAATGGGAAACACCCGACACGGACAACCAGCATGAAACCCCTTTCATATCAAAGTTCTCGAGGGTAAAGCGAGCTGTGGGAGACCTGGCGCGAAATTAACTAACGTTACTTGCCAACAAATAATTTGTTGTATTGGTGGCGGCTAATGGAGCAGAGCAGCTATTTGATGAGGCTCCTTTCGCTTGCTTATTGGCTGACTCTCATGCATTTGCGTCATGGAGCTCAGCACGCGTTTTTTGAACACAACTACACGCTTCGGCCGATCTACTTCTATACAAATTTCAGTTATCACATCCGATGGAGAGGAAATGGCCATACCTGATCATGGCATGTTGCTCGTGGAAAGTATTAACTGGAATGTTGCGGTGTTTCGACAAATCTCGCTTGAAGTGTGGCTCATATTTAACTTGAAGGTCTGAATTTCGGCTCACGAAACGAGGCTTTTAAAGGCTGGGTCATCGCTTTCAGTCCAGATAGACACAGAATCGCTACCCTTGGCGTAATAATGGCAGTCTATAACCTTGATTGTTGAGAGAAATGACGTGAGAGCTGGAAGCGAAGAACGAAAGCGCTGGAGGCAAACTTAGCAAATTTGTCTGGCAGATGAGAAACGGCACTGCATTCGGAAGGACGGCACGGTATGGAAGTGGTCCATTCGGAATAGATGGAATTATGAATTGCTCGTGGTCGTGATAATGTTACATGCTTTAGAAATCTCCTCCGAGGTCATCCTGATCGATATCACCTTCCTGGATTTCTTTCACCAGCTCCTTTTCCCTCTCCCGAGCACCTTCGGCGGCATCAAGCTCTTTCCGATGAGCGTTTAATGGGTATCGCATCGCCTAAATGCGATCCGTGAGCAACACGAAGCGCCAAAAAAAAGAACTGAGAACTTACCTTGACGCTCTGGTTATGAAGGTTTAAGCAGAAAGCGATTCGACGACCGAAGAGTTCGCTAACTTCGGGCCCATAATTGTTCTTGTGGGTTGTGCATTCCAACCAACCTTTCTCATGAACAATCCGACCCTCAATGACACCATCCCGGATAGCTTTACCAACGATGTACTCTGCATCCTCCTCCGAGTCCAGGTTCAACTTGACACAAATATCACGGAGAGAAATTCGAGAATACGAAAGCGACAGCCTTCGAATCCCGGTCTTGATGACGTTCTGTCGTAGACGGACGATCAAGCTGTAGGTCTTGTCGGCTTCGAATTGGGAGGCATGCTTGGACAGTGTGCTTTGGAACTGAACGAGAGACCCCGTTCGCACAGCTGTGAGACGATGTGAGTTGTGGCTTCAGCTGATGTACAATGTGAACTCACCTTTGACGGTATCAAAGTATGCTCCCAATGCCTTCTCGAGAACCTGGTGTCTGAACAGAGACCGGTCCGGAATATCACCCATGAGCAGCTCAACAACGACAAAGTACTTGTGTACCGCTTGATAGAAACCTGGAGCAGTCTTTGGCGGAGGAGCGCGTCGGATTGCTTGCTGTAGATTGGTGTGGGCATCGGTATAGTTGAGTTGTACGGCCTTGATACGACCGAGGTAGTAATGATAGCGCGCAAATTGAGCGTTGCTCGCAGAAGTGGGGAACGTCGTCTTGGACACGAGCTTGTCGGCTTGGTCGTACAAACTGTACTGGATGTAGCTTCGGAGCAGGCAATTAATCAGTGCTGCTTGAGCTTCATCATCGTGCCTCAGAGAGGCAGTCCGCTGAGCGGCCAGGAATAATCTAGCGGCGGTTTGGTGAACACGGACTGATGGAATAGGGAAATCACATACGGTCGTGCATCGGCAAGCTCTCCACCGAGTTCGTATGCCCTCTGCACCGCGAACCAGACCTTGGCGGCAATAGCGTCCATGCTTCTCCTATTTAAAGCTTGCATTTTCTCTACGGTTTCATGGGCAAGTTGCAAAGCTTTTTCGTAGGTCGATTGGTCCTTTAAGAGATGATAGATAATGAGGAGACGGAGGTAGATTTCGACCTCCGGAACCGGTTCAGTCGGTGTCTTCGTGGCTGAGTCCACTTCCATAGACTCTCCCGACGAGCTCGATGTAGCAGCAGGAAGCCACGACAAAATGCTTTTCTTGGTAGGGCTGTCTGCTAGATATTGTGAGTCTAGCAAGAACGCTCATTGATCGGGATACCTACCCTTGGCGTAAATTCCATCTATAGCTGTCCTAAAAGCAGCATCGTCCACCCTTTTGCGCAGGGCAGTCAAGGAGCGCAACACCCGATGTGTAAAACGCGGTTCGAGCGTCGAGACAGCCCGTTCAATCTGGGCAGCATTGGACTTGATTTCAGCAGCTGGAGTAGGTGGCTCTGGTTTTGGCTGCTCCTTGGACTCTTCCTTGTTATCTTCCTCCTTCTTTACTTTTGTCTTGTCGTCCGTGGACTTCATCTCGACGTCGGCCATGGTTGCAGAGGGATTGGTTTAGGATAAGGGGTTCGGGTGACGCGTCGCGTCGATTACGCTTCCTTTTTCAGCCAGCATTGCTTAGTCATGATCACTCGTCTCCGTAAGGAGCAAGTAAGGAGCCAAGTTGGTCTCCTGCTTCCACCCTCTGCTAGGAAGATGGAATCGAAAGGCAAGCTCTCCCTAGCATCTAACCTTTTCTTGGGCTTAAAATTATACTCAGATCTTGTGCTGGGCACCTCCAAGTCTGAATTGAAACATTCATAGTAGCCGTTTCCAGGCCACAAAGAAGCCAGACGGTCACTAGCAAACTCGATGCCTAGACATCTTCCGAACTCGTCTCGAGAGGGGCAGAACAGTTAAATATGAGGCTCTCACAGGCATCCCAGTCCCCTCTCCAGTCTTCTTCCCTCTTTGATATGCTCCAGAAAGCGCTTGTTCTGCGAAGCCGGTTGGGAAGTTTAGCTCTCGTTCAAATCCCTGTCCCCACTCCTGGCAAAGATGAAGTCCTCGTCAAAATCCACTCATCTGCTCTGAACCCCGTCGACCGGAATATCCAAAAGAAGGGCATATTCATCGACCACTTCCCTGCAGTGCTGGGCTGCGATATTGCTGGGGAAGTCGTCAAGGTCGGCAGTCAAGTGACATCGTGCACAGTTGGCGACAGAGTGTGCGTATCCGTGATCTATTACAGACCTTTTTTGTACGACGGTTCAACAGGTTCTTCCAAGGCTCTTTCTCAAATAACTATGCCGGCTTTCAGCAGTTCACTCTAGGAGACGTGAGCACTCTTGCCAAGGTCATCGGTCTATCTCCTCTCAAAGAAATTGAGTGCTCATTCGTACCAGATACCGGCTGAACTGTCTTACGATCAGGCAGCTACAATACCCCTAGCTTGCACGGTGGCGTATCTAGGTCTGTACAACCGACCTCCCTACGGACTCGGTTTAGTCAGCCCGGCCCATGCCAGAAGCCACCACGAAAATACTCCGTTCTTGGTAATTGGAGGGTCTAGCTCTGTAGGGCAGTTCGGTGGGTCAACCTCACACCACTCGCGATCTCAGTGTCCGTTCTTACGGCCCTCTGGCAGCGATTCAACTTGCCAAGGCGTCAGGCTTCTCTCCAATCATCACTACATCCTCCCGGAGTCATGAAGACCATTTACTGTCGCTTGGAGCTACACACGTTTTGGACCGACATCTACCAGTCGACGCTCTCAAAGTAGAGATCCAAATGGTCACTTCATTGCCTGTTTCTTTCGTCTTCGATGCCATATCTGCGAAAAATGCGCAACATGTTGGGATGAGTCTCCTTTGTTCGGGGGGTAGCCTTGTGGTAGTTCGGGAGGCAATCTTCCTGAACGGCTTCAACGAGAAATCGATCTCGACCGTCTTGGCCTTGAAAAATGCCTCTCAGAATGTTCAATTACTTCGTCGCCTGTGGGCAGATATGTCTAGCCTTTTAGAGGATGGGACTGTTCAAGTGCGCTCTCCTTGCCTGATACGGTCTTTCATCGGTTGCTGACGAACATTCAGCCTCTTAGGGTGGAAGTTGTTCCAGATGGACTGGATGGCGCGCGGGAAGGCTTGCAACGTTTGGAGGAGCAAAAGGTCTCGGGAGTAAAATTAGTTGTACACCCTCAAGAAACGTTGCTACCATATAACTAAATTAGCTTTTTGAACAAGGATCCTTAGGCTCGATCCAGCCCTTGCTGGGAGTGGGGATTACCCTCCTTAGGTGCCAATACCCTCCACATCACCTCATTTGTTTCATTTTTGACCTACTACTCCATTGAACTGGCACCAGGAGACTGGTTCAAGTGTAAAGCATCCTGGTGCACTTTCTATCTGTTACAGAGACAGGGGCTTACCTGCCAAACTCGGGGTCAATAATGATGTCACGAGACCGAGAGCTACACGTCGACGTCGACGATTTCGCGCTTGAGAAACCCGTCCGCTTGCTCTAAACACTCATGTTCTATCCTCTCGCTCTGCTGCTGCTGGCTGTGACGGCTCAGGCGTCTGTCCTGACGCTGAAGTCTCCTCGATTTGTAGTGTCAGATTCAACTGGCAATCAGCTGCGTGCCGAACCGTATGTCCCTGCCCTTGTGAACACGCGCGCTTGTGAATTTACGAATGAGTTTCGCTGCTACAGGTTTTCTCTGACTTCCAGGACAGCGTCGCCCGTGAAGCTCGGCGCAAGGGAGAACTTGAAAATCACCTTCCAAGTGGTGGATAAGGAGGACGAAAAAGGTGTCCAGCCGCACCAAACGTTCATTCGTTTCTATGACGAGAGTACGGGCGAGGAGGGAATCCAGCCTGTGCGTGTCACCCCTGGTGGAAAGGCCAAGTTTGATTTGGTATGTCTCCGAGCTTCAATTATCTAGAGTCAACTCTGAGCTCTCTGCCTCAGAACCTCTCCAAGCCACCACTCTACCTTCCACCAACGTCCGACGAGCCTTTGAAAGTGTCGTTGATCATTGGCACTCCCAACTACGACCCTATATCTGCCCCACTGTTCGATCTCGTCCTTCCCCGGTCCCAACCTGCCCCCGTTCACCCTGACGAGGCGGTCTTCCACCCTCGCCCAGAACTCCAGCACACATTCCGACCTGAGCAGAAGGTGCCCAACAAGTTCATCTCGCTCGTCTTCTCGGGCATCGCACTCGCGCCTTGGTTCGTCCTCCTCGGACTCGTAAGTACCTCTCGCTCTGAAACGCCACCCAAAGAGTCTTTTATTGACAATGAATGAATGAATTTTTGCAGTGGTCTCAAGTTGCCCCCCGCGCCACCGGCCTTTTCTCCCCGAGCATCCTCCCATTCATCGCGTCTCTCGGCGCTTTCGAAGTCCTGCTCTTCACTTACTGGGTCAAGTTGAGGCTTGGAGATGTGTTGCTGTATGGCGGGATCCTCGGTGTCGTGACCGTGTTCACTGGAAGACGGGCCTTGTCTAGTATCGCTGCTAAACGAACGCAGTGAATGAGATTGTAGTATGTCTTGGGGTATATCAATACATTGACTTGGATTGCAGATTCGAACGCTGTCTTTCGGAAACTTGGGGTCGGCTACTAGGTATCTTTTCCTCACCCGCACTCTGAATGACCCAGACTCATCCTTATTGGGTGGGGCGTTCGGGAGGCAGCGATGTTAACCCGCCGTTTGGGTTAATGTTGGCGGCAGTGGGTTCGACATCTGTGCCTGGCCCATGGAGAGGTGGACCTATATTGGAGTCCTCTCCGGTTTGAGGTTCTACATCTTTGTCAGTGGTAGGTGGCCCCGGACCCTCGAGGCGAAGGCCAATGGAGGCCAACAAAGCAGAGAATCCATGGGGTAAACCGTCCGGGTCTCGTGGAGGGAATGGCGGTTGTGCTCGACGCGGCAAGATTAACTCGGCGTTGCGGTGAAAGAGCAGCGGGAGCCACTGATGAGCTTTGGGCCTGGACTGCAGGAGGTGGGGTTGGGGCCATGGAATGAGGCTCGGGTGGGGCCCTGAACGGTTGGTTGGGAATGGGCTCTTTCTTGACAGTGACAGGAACCGCGGCAGGGTTGGAGGTTGCAGAATGACCGGAGGAGCTCTGGATTGTTTCCGAAGTGGAAGCAGTATTCGATTTTGTTTCTTGAAATTCCGGACCACGGTGAAGCTCGCTCAGATCGAATCTTGGCTAAACGAGATGGTCAGAACCTCCTCCGGGTCAGAAAAGTGACTCTCCCACGTACCGGTACCACTTTCATATTCATCACTTCCTGAGTGTAGGACTTGTCGTACAAGCAATTGCCCAAAAGATTCCCAAACTTTCGCAGAGCTCGTTTCAGCCCGTCTGTTACAGCTTCTCTCTTACACTACAAACCAGTCTAGGCCCTCACTTCGCTTGTTACAAACGAGAGACGTACCTTATCCAAACCCAGGGCCTTGATCTTCGCATTTTCTATCATCCCAGATCCAACATCCTCATGAAAGGCCCCATCTCTCAGCGTAACGCGAACCAGTGCTGTGACCGAGATGCTATACCGCCCTGACTCTTCAGAGTAGTCGATGAAGTCGGTAGTGAGGTTGACCACACTAGAGCTCCATCCGTTGAACCCAAACACCTCGTTGGCCAGGTTGATAATCTTCCACCCTTCTATATAAGCGAGACTAGGTCCACCACCGGGTCCAGGGCGCTGCGAGATGTATTCAGGGCCCAACTTCTGGTTAAGCTTGGCTTGAAGCGATGCAATCTTGACTGCTGTCGCCTCTAACACCTCCTGGGACGTCAATGCACTTTGAGTGCTGAACGTCGAGAAAGACTGGCTTTGCTGTGTTCCGTCCATGTTGGGTGGCCAGTGCTTTCTGAAGTTCCCGATTTGGAAGGCAAGGCGCGTTTCAGTCGCGTGATGGAAGACCTTTCGCATCACATGAGCCACATCATGTCGTGTCCGCCTGCAGCTACGGATTGGAGTTGCTGCTGCTGCTCTCCTCTTGTACATACGTTTCCTCCCCCCCGCAACCATGCCCCCGCTCCCTCTCAAGCTCACGGATGACGCTTCGAACACGATAGACTCGCTGGAACGACGATCTAGGTTTATTCAGGATGAATCGTTGCCCAAATTGCTTGCGTGCAAAGGCCCGCTTGTGGTGCAACAGAACTTGGCGGAAGAGCTGAGAGAGGATCTCGGGGTGTTCTCAAGGCAGATTGAGGTGAGTTGAGGCATCCATTCGACGTCTGAAAACACTGTTGATCACTCCTTATTCATGTGCAGAGCTTGTCTCTTATGATTGACGACCAGTCCGGCGAGCGGGCCCGGAAGGAGCTGAAGCGCATCGTGCAGAAATTCACGGACGAGCTGCACGAGTGAGTCCCGTCGCTATCGAAAATACTCCATTGGTCGCATGTTTCTAAAACGATGCGCCTAGACTACGGGCTCAGACCCGGATTGCCATCCTCACCTCCAAAAAGGCGGTGGAGGCGCACCAGCGGTCGAACCGCGACGAGCTCTTCTCAAACTACAACGGGTCTTCACAGAACGGAGGAACCTCGCAGTCTGAGAAAATCACGTACGTCCACCACCATTCCTCTCCCTCTCTCTCTATGCCAACGACTCACTCACTCGCAACTCCCTGCAGCGAAGACGCGATAATGAAAGCCAACGCAGACGTGACCGACGCCCTCCGGCGCACAATAACCGCCATGCAATCCGAACTCGAAAAATCGGTCCTCTCGAACCAGCTCCTCGAAACCTCGACCGCCGCCCTCCGCGCCACCTCCAACCAGCACGACACGCTCACCACCGCCATCGAGACCTCCAAACACCTCGTGACGGCGCTGGAGAAGGCGGACTGGCTCGACAGGCTGCTCATCATCTCGGCCTTTGTGTTTTTCCTGCTCGTGGTGCTGTTCATCTTGAAGCAGCGGTTCGTGGATCGGGGGATTCGGCTGATGTTTTGGTGGACGAGGTTCATACCTGATTTCAGCGGGGATGCAGAGTTGTTGATGGAGGAGGAGGAGGGGAGGGCCAAGGTGGTGGAGGCGGTTTCGAGTGTGGCTACCGCTGCTGCTGTGACGGCCTCGTCGGTGGTTGGTGTTGTTTCGAGTATGGTCGGTTCGCACTCGCAAGAGCCAGTACTCGATTCACCTTCGTCGGTTGTGGACCCACCCGCTTCCTCCTCCACCGCAACGGCAGATGTGGATCCGGACGAACCCATCTCGACTGTGCTATCTTCGATTATCTCTTCTCCTTCCACAACTCTCCTTTCTTCAGCACGGACTAGACCAACGGAGCATGTGGAATTGTAGTTTAGATTAGCTTAATACATACGCATAGCGAGTTCTTTTCTTCAACCATCACAGCTTGGCTCTATCCTCCTTCTCCCTCTCCTCGCCCTTGGCCACCAGTCCCCGCAACAAGTCGACCCATTCGTGCTCCCCGCCCTCGCCTACGCCTCTCAGCCACTCGTCCGCCTCCCCGCTCTTCTCGAGCGCAACCCAAGTCCTCCTCAGCAAATCTTTCCGCATGTACATCTCCCGATGCCAGGCGGGCACGCGTGCGGGGTCGTTTATCATCGCACAGAGATGGTCGCGGTAGTCGTACTGCTCCATCGGCTCGTACCTGTGCCACACTTTGTAGATCGCCTTGGCTTCGTCCTGCTCGGAGCTCGCGAGGTCGAGGGAGCCCCAGAGCCGCCCCCGGAGCTCCTGATAGCGGTTCATGATCTCGACCGCTTCCACGGTGAGGTCCAAAGTCTCCGGGTGCGCGAACGCTTTGAGGACGGCGCGGGCCTGGACTTGGACGAGCGGGAGGGGGCTGACGCGGGACAGGAGGCCGAGGAAGGCGAGGCTCGNTCGGGGGGNTAGGTCTGTTTATGCTGGATGGGCCAGACGTGTTGTGCGAGCGGGAAGAGGCTGAACGTCGAGTTGTGCAGGTCGGCTGGGAGGGGNCGGGACAGGCGGGGGATAGGTCGAGGAGAGCGTCGCCGGGGAGAAGAAGGGGTACGAGTGTTCGTACCCCGTCGCCAGGTAGCAGTGGTCGATGCCCGACTCTGACGTCCCGTCCTCGAAGGTGACGCACCCTTGGTCGGCGGATTCGTACCGGCTTATGCGCGGGCGTCTTTTGAGCTTGGCGTTGTCGAGATCCTCGTTTGGGGAGTCTGTGGTTGAGTGGATGACGGTGTAGCCGGCTTCGCGAAAGTCGGCGGTGAGATCTTGGCCGCTGGGTCCGGCGCCGATGATGAGGACGGTCTTCCAGCCGAGTGTGGGGTCGGGAGGATGGCGGTACCACATTGAGTGGCTGCCTTTGCCTTTGGCTAGCCAGTCGGAGACGCCGGGTGTTTGGGGATACCGAGGAACGCCGTAGTGGCCATTGCAGACCATTAGGAGGTCGGCTTGGATGGTTATCGATGGGGTCTTGACGAGCCATTGCTTCGACTCGTCAGAGTAGGTTACATCGCTGACGGGGTGGTTGAACATGATGTAGGGCCTGAGGCCGAAATGCGAGGCATATGACTCGAGATACGTTTGGACGACGGGGGCTTTGGGGAAGACGGGTGTAGAAGGCGGAAAGGGCAAGTCGGCATAGCACATCAGGGGATGAGGGAGGTTCGTGGTGAGGGAGTCGTAGAGCGGTGTTGCTGGTGGTATGTCTGGCTTGGAAGGTGCCTCTGGAAGCCTGAGCAGCTCAGCAGGATGTTCTGGTAGTGAGAAGTCGGGAACGTACCATACGCCTCCGACAGTAGCCCTAGATTCGAACAGGATGGGTTTCCATAATCCTGCCTTGCATTGGGGAGTGTCGAGGACGGCCTTTAACGCTGCCAGTCCTGTAGGCCCAGCGCCGATAATGACGATTGTCTTTGGTGTCGCATCATCGCTCGAAATGCCTGGTATTCGATGAGATTCTCTGAGCTGGGGGAGAAGAGATGGGTTTACTTGCAAACTCCATGAAAGGGCGGGAAGAAGATGGATCCGAGTCAAAACAGGGATCAAACAGCGGCTTTCCCGTTATCTGAGTGTCGGCGTCAATCGATCATCCTATTGTGTACTAGGCGTTGGCTACCAGAAAGGCTTCCACACCGCACTACTGCAGCAATGTACCTGTGACCTCATCATTTCAATGTAATTTTCGACAGCAAGCTCGGATTATTACGGACCCGTCGCTTCTGAAAAAGTAGCCGGCCGGCTTTGGGTGTGTCGACGCGTTGTTTGTCCGCGCGTTCTGCCTCGCGTCGCGTGTGACTTGTCAGCGGTGTCAGGCTTACTTCGATCACAGGCCGCACTATTTATTGGCTTCTTTGGATGTCTCTGCCACTTGCTCAGCCTCGACGAGCACAGACGTCGGCCGTGACTGCCCCTGCAGCGGAGAAGGCAGAGGCAACCACCTCGACGTCGTTCGCGACAGCCAGCTCTGCCAAAGACGACCCCGAGCCAGAGACCATGTCGCGATTGCCCTATCCAAACTACCCCCACGGCATGGATAGTGCCAATCTCACGCATAACCCTTCGCAAAGACGCTCCTCGTACCCTGAGGCCGAGCACTCGCAAGCGTACCCGCCCCACTATGCGTATATGCTGCAGCCGGGTCCTGTTCCTTTCACTTCCGCTTCGTCGCTTCAACCCTACGCCAACCAAGCCGCGAATCTGCAACCCGTCTTAGAGTCCTCTGAAGCCGGAGCCAGGGCAGCTCGTACGCACTTCGAGCAGGCAGCAGCAGCAGCCTCGTTGAACGCGACCAACGCTCTCAAAGAGCAGATTACTGCTGATGTCCAAGACGCCGTCAAGGCGCTCGGTAAGCGCCTGGAAGATAGGATGGATCGCAGGGATAAGGCAGACGACGAGAGACATACGGCCCAGCTCCAGGTTCTCTCTCAGGTCCTGACGGCGCTGAAAGACTTGGATAAGCGAGTCGGCCGAAGTGGCGACGAACGCTCTGTTATGACGCGTCTGACTGCGATAGAATTCACTGCCGGGGATGCTTGGGAAGGGAGAAAGGATCCACAGGCTGATGATGGGGAATCGGGTGCGCCGTTTTTGACGACTTTTTCTTTCACTATATCCTGACCCTTTCAGCAGACGGTGAAGAAGCGCAGGCTCCAATCGCGACACCGACCATTCCGCAATCGCTCAGTTCGAAAGGATCCAGGCAACCATCTGCGACACCCTCAAAGGAACGAGAGGGCAGCCTTGTTCATGGTACGCTTCCTTGGCTATAGGTCATTTTCAAGGAACTTGTGTGACCATGACCGTTAACAGCCCCTGAGAATGAAACTGCGCCGCTCCCCGATATTGAGGTCAATTCACCTACCCCAACCGAGAACCTTCCTCCTCCTCCCGCTTCAAGTACGTTGTATGCCCCTTTCATCCATGTTCCAAAGACTGACATGCAATTAGTTGTCACTACCGGGCTGCTAGCTCAAACAGAAGACCTTTTTACTCGCTCTCCATTCGATGCAACTTCCTCAGGGGTCAGTACCTTTCTACTCGTGCTTCTAGTCCCACATCTCACCAACGATTTTGACAGGTCCAAACTCCCGCCTTCAGCGATGCCATGGAGCTGGAATATCCTCCAGAAAGTAGTGTAGCGTCCGCGGTGGAACCCCTACACCAACCTCAACAACCACCCCAGAGTCATCAGCCAATCGAACAGCCACCAAAGAGCACCCCTTGCACCGAAGAAGACAGGCGCCTCTCGCGAGTGGACTGGTCGCAAGAAAACCAAGATCTCGGTGCTTCGCAACGTACGTACTAGCACATCCCCAACTCCCAACCTTCTTCCCGGTCTTTACTGATAGCATACACTCGACTATTTTAGATGCGGCCATCTTCAAACCAGACAACTCTCCTCAGGCGATCAAGGCCTCGTCGTCGTACAGCCCCCGCCCGCCGATGGACGGGAGCGTGGCGTCCCTGCGCCTGGAGACGCTGGGCGACGCGTCGTTCATGGGCGACGAAGCGGTTGGCAGTTCGACGCCTGTCAAGACGAAAGTTATCCCGGTCGTTGCGCCGCCTGCGGTGTCGCCCCTTCCGTCCCCCGCTACGTCCCCGTCTGTGTCCCCGAACCTGCGTGCTGGGCGGCGGCTTGCTGGGTCTGCCGGGCGGAAGGAGGAGGAGGAGGAGGAGGAGGCGGGTGGGGTGGACTCGGACAGTTCTGTCCCGGCGATCGAGGTTTTTGTTGAAGAACACGAACGTGACTCGGAGGATGAGGATGTTGAGATGGAGGAAGAGGGATCGGCGGTTCCGGGTGCTGAGATGGACAGTTTGGATCAGTCTATGGAGGTGGAGGTGCCCGAACATAGTTTGGAGGATGACGAAGCCAAAGACCAGTCTGCGGTTTGGGAGGAAGTTGAAGCCACCAAAAACGACAGTTCGAATGCCGAGGAGAGCCGGTCTATCCAGCTGGACGAAGAGCCCGCTCGAACTCGGGCAAGGTCGCAATCGCCTATGCATCAAACGGGTGAAGAAGCTAGCGGGACTCCGTTGTTGTCGACGACGGTTTCTCGCGAACCTGTTGTCGAACCCTCTTCGGTAACTCAACTGGAAGAAAACAAGGAGGAGCACCCGAATGAGGGTGGTGACCACAGTGAGGAAGAAAGAGAAGAAGAACGTGGTATTGGGCAGGTTGGCTTCGATGTTGCCGATCACGAACACGATGTCGAGCCAGCGTCCGGTGCCCGCGAGGAGGAGCCTCTCGACCGCGAAGTTCAAGACCAAAACCAAGAACGAGAACGAGAGCTGTCTGAAGAACCTCTCTTCCTAGAGGGCGACCCCTCCGATACGGAAGATCAAGACTCGACGACGACGCACCACCAAGAAGACACCACCGTCAAGACAGAGCCCGAACCTGAGCCAGCAATCGGCAACGGTGGCCAGCTGAACGGATTCGACCCTCTGCCGGATAGCGACCTCGGGATAACGTCGGACTTTGATGAGGAAGAGTATGCGAGCGCGGTGTGGATGTCGATGCAGCTGCCGTCGTCTTCGCCTGTCAAGGCTGCTCAGGGAGGGGCCGAGTCGCCCTCGAGCGGACCGAGGGCAAGCAAGAGTGTTACTCCCCGTCGGTCTACGTCGGTCTTGTCTCGGCCATCTCCAAGCAAAGGGTCCTCGCAGAGGCGGCCATCCAGCTCTTCTCATTCGGCAGTGAGGGAGGAAGCAGAAGAACTCGAAGAGGGGGGAAAGGAAGTGAACGGAGAGGTGGAAATGGAAACGATCGAGAACGACGACGAGCATGTGGGCCAGGAGTCTGAAAGCCCCATACGATCATTTTCAACACTTCAACCCACTTTCAAGACTTCCCCTATACAGCAGTCCACTCCGGCACGCGACAAGGGAAATCCTGCGAGGGCAAGTACCATTCAGCCACTGTTCGAAGGGACAGACATCGATGCCGATTCGCTTCCTCCGCCACCCTCGTCGTCACCGTTCTGTTATCCAGACTCCCCGGGCAAGGGAAAGTCGCAGGAAGAGCACGTTGCGGCACGGTCACCCTCGCTGGACAACGTCAGCCTCGGTTCTGCGGCCTATATGCCTCCACCAGCAGCGGAGAATGTCGCTATGGATCAAGATACTTTGGTCGACGACCTGACTATCATGCCTACCGTGGAGGAAGACGACGTTGACGGGGGTTTGGAATATGTCGACGAGCCGGAGCCGGAGCCGCCGATCGCAGCGCCCACATCCCGAGTGCCAATCATCCCGGACGACGACGACGACGAGCCCCCTCTCCCCAAGCCCCGACAAAAGTACATATCCCCGTCGGTTTCTGAATCCGAAGTCGAAGCGGAGCAAGAGAAGGTGGACAAGGCTGCTTCGCCTCGTACGCCAGCAAGGCCACCGTCAGCTCAGTCGCAGTCTGTCAGCGCCTCGACGAGGATGTCGCAGCGGAACCGCAGATCCCCTTCCAAGGCTGATATGTACCTCCGGCCATCCTCCCTCTCCGCTTCTGCTGGGAGGGGCGATCGGTCTCCCAATCACCCTGTTTCGCGGACTGTGATTGGGACGCCGAACAGGACGGGTAGTCCTTTGAAGTCTATCAACCTTAGTACCAAGCTGAAGAAACCGACGCCGAGGAAAGGACCGCCGCCAGCGTCGACGGAGGATGTCATTGAGATTTCGTCTGGGTCGTCTCCGGAGCTGTCGCCTCGGGTTCTGTTGCAGCAGAAGATCACCAAGCAGAAGCAGAAGATGGAGATGAAGAAGGAGAAGGAGCAGCAGCAAAAGACGGCACGCAAGGTGTCTTCGTCGTCGTCGGCGTCTGGAGGCAAGGGGAACGCCGATACGTCGGCGGAGGCGGAGGCGGACGTTATCGATCTCACAATGTCGAACGCGGAGGAGGAGCACCGCCAAAGCTCGGACTCTGAGCCTGCGTTCGATTTCGACTCGGATGATAGCACGGAGATTATCAGGGGTGCTCCGAGGAAAGCGGCTGCTGGTGCTGGTGCTGCTTCCAAGCCCCCGGGATCTCAGGCGAAAGCCCCGGCGGCTGCCCCAGTGCAACAAAAGAGGCTCGCTGATCGGTTGTTGAAGCCCGGGCAGAGCGCTGCTGCGACCAGGATTAAGCGCAAGCAACGGCCCGTGGTCGATGGCGATAACGACGATAGGCCGTTGAAGCGTGCAAAGAGTGTCATTGGTGCTGCGGTGCCTGTTACCAAGTCGAAGTTGCTGGGCGGAGGCCGACACGCGTCGAGCGCGTCCAGCAACAATTCTAAAGGGAAGGGCAAAGACTGGTCGGAGAAGGGTGGCGATAGTAGCGACGGATCAATGATTGTGGTGAAAAGAGACAAGGTGGTGAAGGCTGCTAGAACTAGTACGGGCGGTGATTCTTCCTCCTCCTCCTCCTCCAAGACCCCGTCGAATCGTTCCACTTCCTCGGTTCTGCTTGACGAGGACGGCGCCCGGAAGCTCCGCCATCGGACGGTTGACTCCAAGAACAACGAAGTGAAGTGGCCCACTTTTAACAAGCACGGTAGTCGTAAGTTCCAGAGAGAGGTGAGTAATACTTGCGTTCTGATGCTCGTTGCCGTATAACCCATGCTAACGAGTAGTCTAGTTGATAAAATGCGACATGTAATTATCGTTATGCCTACCTCGGTGTCTAAATTATGGATTAATTTTATGGGTGGATTCCTCCCTTTTCTTTCCTCCTTTTTTTTCGTAATTAGGTGCAGCACCTGGTATCATTACGGCTGTGTAGGCATTGAGGAAGCTGATCCCCGGCTGGAGGATTCTGGGGTCTTTACGTGCCCACCGTGTCTGGTCAGCGTAGTGTGAGTACAACCCATCTATATCGTTAGGGCCGATTGCTGATAAACATCATCTCCAGTCAAAGTAAGATAACTGATTGTCATGCACTTAAGGTGTTGCATGCATACTGATCGCGTATTTCAGCCCATCTGAGCGACTCAGAGAAGGAGCAAGGTTGCTGCGGGAGGCTCTCGTGCCATCAAAAGGTTCCAAGGTCGAACGAGTACTTTGTGGAAAGAATCGTTGGGAGGAAGCAGAACCCTTGTGGCCGGGGATATCTCTGGCTGGTCAAGTGGGACGGGTGAGGATTAAAGAATTCTTTCTTTGGCTGTGATATAGCTGACACTGTGGTACTTCCTCGTAGGTACGCGATCGAGCAGTCTACTTGGCAGTCTGAGAAGGATATGTCGGAGCCGGCGATATTGATCGAGGCGTTCGGAGAAGCTGCTGAGCGGGAGAGAAGAAATATTTCCAACCCCTTCATGAAGGTGTTATTGAAGGAGGTAGCTGTGAGTGGATGGAAGGATATGGCGTAAATTCGAAGCTCGCATTCTCTGTTTTTCGTCTTTGTGTGTGCTTGTTTTCTTGTTTTCTTGGTTTTTGGGGGTGTATTGCACTGGATGGACTTCTCGCATTGCTTTCGTTCTGTTTTCGCTGTCTCGTAATCGCATTTGCTATCATTTTGTTTTGCAGTGTACACACTCATGCTCTGTCACCACCTCTTTGCTTGCATATTCGTTCATGATTGGTATAGATACCCTGCGCATATTTCCACACACTAACAAATCACGTCGGTACACATTTTGTCCTAGCTCGCTGTTGATTTTCTACTTCCGCTGTATATATTCTCCATTGGGCCGGAGGCTTCTTCACTTGAGCAATCCATGTATCTTATTCATTCACGAAAAGTAGGAGTTCCGATCTTCAGACTTTGAAATTCAAAGTAACCTAGCGAGAAAAAGTTAAAATTGGTTTCAAACCAATACAGACTATCACTTGGCAAACGACTTACCTCCTCAACTGCTTGAGTAGCTAACGGTACAAAGTACCTTTGCACAAAAAGCGGGAGCTGCGTGGCAGCGGACGGGCGACACCTGCTACAGGAGTATGCTCTCTTAGAGTATTTTTTGACGAGATCATTAAAAGCTGCTTCCGAATTGGGTAGAGGTTGCTCCCTGACAGTGGACTGACAGGCCAAGATGAAGTCCTGGAACCACCGCGTGGTTGAGCGCAGGCACTTCCAGACAGCATCGTGTAGCGTCCCAGGGGGAATAGAGGCCCGAAATTCCATGTCATCTTCGTCCAACACAGCTCTCGGACAGTCCGAGCAGCTAAAGAAGATGTAACCCGAAGCAGCGTCGGTGGACATTGAAAGGACCCTGTACACGATTTGTACATGAGATATGGCCCTTTCAGCGGCCACCCCGCACTTCCTGTGGTAGTCTATGAGTTGGTGATAGACGTCTCCTGATATATTCCCGATTTCTTTGACATACGGGAACGGGAGAGGCTGTCGTAGGAGGGATCTCGCAGCAAGCTCGAGCTCCTCCTTCCGGTGATATCTCCCGGCGATCGCGAAACATCGAAAAGGTTCTTCGGGAATGAAGGTCTTGATAATTGGCTTTACGTAGCGTTCGACAGAGGCCATTTCATATTTTTCGCTGGCCTCGAGAACTTGCCAAGCCAATTGCAAATCAGAGATGGTTGGGCGATCCATAGGATAGCAGCACTCAAGAATGATGCGAACCACTTCGCTCGTTTCTTGAATGTCTACAACCGGTGGCTCGGGGNGTGGTAGAAGCTGGGTTGGTTCCGTTTGAGCCGTCTGCGTCTTTCGAGTCGCTTCCGACGCTGGCAGCGGCAGACGGACTGGGTAAACTGAACATGGTCTTGAAGAAGGGTGATGCATAGGCAAGTATGACTTTGAAAACGCAAAAATCGACATTGTCCGACGTGCGTAAGACTATGTCAGCGTTTTCATCGTCAAAGGGAGCTGCAGTAGTCGTCGCCGTTGACATTTGTGGATTTGCTATTCCAAGGGTATATGATCAGACCTCTGGGACTATTTATGAGGTACGAGAGCTTACGCACCTACGGACTACTAGATGGCCAATTTTGGTGGGAATCTGGACTCTTTGAACACTCAGGGCCTCCTTCTGCTGGCTAGCTGCGACTATGAGCTGCTGTTGCTGCTAATAGGCGCAGCTGGAAAAATGCCTGAGCTAGAGAGGAACTGATGATTCAGATTCAGAGCGCAACGATATCTTAGATATCGTTGCGCTCTGAATCTGAATCATCAGTTCTATCGAGGTGATCTCCGAGTCTGAAATAAAATATCTCACGCGCACAGACCAACTTTCGCGAGCTGGACCAACAAATCCTCGCAGCGGTACCTTCTGAGCCGCCATCCTCGTCATGCCGAATAGCTCGGACTCCCACGTCCAACCTCCCGAAATCCCAGCAGAAATATGGCTCGCAATCCTTCGATTCGCTGTGGATGTGCGTGATCGGTGGGAGCACCCACCGGGACTGCGATATGATGAACATACATCGCCCTTTATCGTGAATAGATATGAGAAATCTTTTGTGAGATTGTCTCTTATTTGCGTGCGCCGAGCTACTCTTACTGAAATGGATGTTTTCAAGTCAATAAAAAAAGTCCTTAGTGTGTGTTTGCCGCCAATGGAACGTTTGGACCACGCCCTTCCTGTACGAGCACATCAAACTCGCGCAGTCGCACGGGCTCAAAAAATTGGGCTTGTTGCTGGACGTAGCTTCCCGGCCTCCAACCATTGGAACTTCCTCTAAAAGTCCTCCACTTGGACATTTTATCAAGAGGTTGGACCTTCTCATGACGGGACTTGAATGGGTTCAACTATCCTCAGACCCTCATCCAACCTACTCCCTCGCACCGCAACTCTGCAAACTATCTCCTAACCTCGTTACCCTGGTCACAACTGCAGAAGGGGAGTGCAACGGCTTCCCGTTGTCGGACGTCATTTCTCCTACATTGGAATATGTGTATTTTTTGACGTGCTTCGACATGCATATTTCCGAATGGGCGACGTTCATGGACCACCATCCTCGCTTGGCGTACATGGATCATCCCATGTTCATCGAGCCCTCCGGATCCGAGTCTCCCATTAATTGGGAGGGAAGGTCCTGGCCGTCCGTTCGAGAAATCGTCTTGCTCCCTACATGCGGATGCAACGAATTTCCTCCCGGTACCTTCCCAAACCTCCAGAGACTCAAGATCCTACCTGTCATAGGGTTGGATTTGAAGTTTACGTGCTCATTGGCAGCCGTTCATGGTCGAAGTATAACCAGTCTATACATGCCGCATACGTTTGGGGAATGGGAAGATTTCGCAGAAGTGCAGAAGATGGTAAACGAGTCCTGCCCCAATCTGCAGGAGTTGATGTTCGACATGAACTGTCGCAATGGGTCATGGAATCCGAACATATCTGATACGTTGCCATCTAACCTCCAGATCCCGGCAATCCGTATGCTTAGTGCGCGATCTGCGTACCAGGTCTCCAACGAATCGTTTTGGACGTATTTTTATGATGAGGTACTCCAGTTGACGACATTTTTCCCCAATGCCCGGACAATATGCTTCTTCGACGAAGAGAACGTTGGATATCTTCAAAGATACCCCAGGTCTCTAATGTCGTTTTTGAAGGACTGCAAGTCGCGCAACATTTGTGCAAGAGATCATCTCGATCGGCCGCTGGGCTGCCGAACGTATAGGCAGGCTTTACACCAGAGCACATAGTAGTAGGAGATAATCATAGATTCTAGGTATCGGTTGTCTGGTGATTCAAGACTAGATATATAATAACGTCACCGGTGTAGTCTCGACGGGCGGAGGATTTCAGTTCATGTATCCATCCACAGAAACATTCGCAGAGTTTAAGTTTAGTTTAGTAGTGGCTGGGGGCGACTTGGACGAGGTACTCAACAATTTGAAACTCAGATCTTTGCCAAACTTTGGACATACAAGGCACCGGTCTTGTTTTGAGCTACCATCTTCGTTATGTCGAATGCTGCGCTGTCTATTTCAAACACCTCTGTTCAACGTCCCGAATTCCCAAGCGAAATATGGCTCGCAATCCTTCGATTCGCCGTGGATGTACCTGATCGGTGGGAGCACCCTCCGGGACTGCGACATGATGAGCATAATACACTCTTTATCGTGAATAGATATGAGGAATCTTTCGTGAGATTATGTCCAGTCTACACGCATCGAATGGATCTTACTGACATGTATGCTTTCAAGTCAACAAAAAAGTCCTTGGTGTGTGTTTGCCGCCAATGGAATGTTTGGGCCATCCCTTTCCTATACGAGCACATCAGGCTTGCACAGTCGCATGGGCATCAGAGATTGGGCTCGTTGCTGGACGTCGCTTCCCGCCCCCCAACCATTCGAAGTTCCTCCGACAGTCCCCCACTTGGACACTTTATCAAGAGGTTGGACCTTCTCATGCCGGCACTTGAATGGGTCCAACTATCCCCAGACCCTTGCCCGACCTACTCCCCCGCACCGCAGCTCTGCAAACTTTCACCCAACCTCGTTACCCTAATCACGACTGCAAGAGGCGAGTGCAATGGCTTCCCGCTCTCAGACGTCATTTCTCCGACATTGGAATATGTGTACTTCCTGGACTACTTCGACATGCATATTTCCGAATGGGCGGCGTTCATGGACCGCCATCCTCGCTTAGCGTACATGGATCATCCCATGTTCATCGAGCGCTCCGAATCCGAGTCTCCAATCGATTGGGAGGGAAGGTCTTGGCCCTCCGTTCGAGAAATCGTCTTGCTTCCTACGTGCGGATGCAACGAATTTCCTCCCGGTGCCTTTCCAAACCTCCAGAGACTCAAGATCCTGTCATTCCCATGGCTTGGGTTGGAGTCTGTGTGCTCGTTGGTCTCCATTCATGGTCGAAGTCTAACCAGTCTTTACCTGCCGCGTACTTTTGGACGATGGCGTAAATTCGAAGAAGTGCAGAAGATGGTAAACGAGTCCTGCCCCAAGCTGAAGGAGCTGATGTTCGACATGATGTATCCCGGTGGATCATGGACTGTTGATCCTTTGCCATCTCACGTCCAGATCCCCGGAGTCCTTGTGCTTGGTGTGCGGTCTGCGAAAAACAACTACACTAAATTGTTTTGGGCACATTTTTATGACGAAGTACTCAAATTGACGACCTTTTTCCCCAATGCCCGGACAATACGCTTCTTTGACGAACAGAACGTTGTGGGTCTCCAAAAATACCCCGGGTCTCTGATGTTGTTTTTGAAGGACTGCAAGTCGCGCGGCATTTGTGCCAAAGACCATGTGGAACAACCGCTCAGCGCTCACCTGTCGAACGTATAGACAGGCTTTGTACCAGAGCACGTAGCACCTCAGAGTAGCATATAATCCTACATTCTAGGTATCAGTCGTACGGTGATCCGGATCTGGATAATACTATCACGGGTGTAGACTCAACGAGCTGGAGGAATGGGAATGCAATTAGAATGTCTGGTCACGACAACATTTGCAACGAGTTCTGGTTGGGGGCCGGGGTGAAACTAGGCGGGCGAGAATAGGTTTCACGAGAGTTCCACAAAGCCAGAGATAGACCGTACTATTTTGAAAGCTGAGGTTAAGGGTACATGCTTATTTATCTGAAGCAAACCATCGAGATGAATGGATGCACGATACATGCGAACAGATCAACAAAAGATCTAATCTAATCGACTCGAGCTCTTACACGGGGTCTCGATAATTTGGCACCCTGGTCTTTGCCAAACTTTGCACCTACAATTCCACCACTGTTAAGCTCGTTCTTAGCCACCATCCTTGTCATGCCGAACAGCTCGAGCTCATTTATACAACCTTCCGAAATCCCACCCGAAATATGGCTCGCAATCCTTCAATCCGCCGTGGATGTACCTGATCAGTGGAAGCGCCCACCAGGACTATGGCATGATGAGCAGATGTCGCCCCTTATCGTGAACAGATATGAAGAATCTTTAGTGAGATTATGCCCTATCTGCATGCATCAAACTGCTCTCGCTGACATAGGCATGTTTTTCAAGTCAACAAAAAAGTCCTTAGTGCGTGTTTGTCGCCAGTGGAATGTTTGGACGACGCCTTTCCTGTACGAGCACATCAAGCTTGAGCAGTCACATGGGCTTCAAAAATTGGACTTGCTGCTGGAAGTCGCCTCCCTCCCTTCGACCATTCGAACTTCCCCGAACAGTCACCCACTTGGGCACTTTATCAAGAGGTTGGACCTTCTCATGACGGGACTTGAATGGGTCCAACTATCCTCAGACCCTCATCCAACCTACTCCCCCGCACCACAGCTCTGCAAACTTTTGCCCAACCTCGTTACCCTAATCACGGCTGCAGCAGGTTGCAACAGCTTTCCTTTGTCCGACGTCATTTCTCCTACTTTGGAATATGTGTGTTTCCTTGGTTTCTTCGACACGCTTACTTCCGAATGGGCGACATTCATGGACCGCCATCCTCGCTTGGCTCATATCAATCATCCTGGTTTCATCGAGCCCTCCGAATCCGAGCCTCCAGTTAATTTGGAGGGAAGGTCTTGGCCCTCTGTTCGAGAAATCGTCTTTTCCCCTTTCACCGGATGTGACGAATTTCCTCCCGGTGCCTTCCCAAACCTCCGGAGACTTGAGATGCTGCCTACCCAGGGGCTGTCATTGGGGTCCTCGTGTTCATTGGTCTCCATTCATGGTCGAAGTATAACCAGTCTTCACCTGCCCCATACCTTTGGGGAATGGCATAATTTCGAAGAAGTGCAGAAGATGGTAAACGACTCTTGTCCCAATCTGAAGGAGCTGATGTTCGGCATGAGCTATATTGATGGCTTATGGGATCCTAATATATCCGATGTATTGCCATCTAACCTCCAGATCCCGGGAGTCCGTGTACTTGGTGTGCGATCTGCGCGCCACATCTGCACCGAATCGTTTTGGACGTATTTTCATGAGGAAGTACTCAAATTGGCGACTTTTTTNCCCCAATGCCCGGACAATACGCTTCTTCGACGAAAACAACGTTATATATCTTCAAAAATTCCCCGTGTCTCTGATGTCGTTTTTGAAGGACTGCAAGTCGCGAAACATTTGTGCTAGAGATCATGTCGATCGACCGCTTAGCTGTCGAACGTATAGACAGGCTTTATACCAGCGCACATAGTGTGTTTTAGGCTAGGATATAATCATTCATTCTAGGTATCGATTGTTTGGTAATTCGAAACTAGATCATAGCATCACCGGTGTAACCTGTACGGGCTGGAGGATTGCAATATAGGTGTTTGTTCCCGAAAACATTTGCAGTGAGCTCTACTTTAGTGGCAACCCGGACGAGGCCTATGTTTGGTAAGGACTTGACAATTTGGAACCCAGGTCTTTGCCAAACTTTGGACCTACAAGCAAGTTATCATGGTCTTGTTTTGAGCTACCATTCTTGTTAAGTATGTCGAATACCACCGAGTCCGGCTCAAACGCCTCTGTTCAACCTCCCGAAATCCCAAGCGAAATATGGCTCACAATCCTTCGATTCGCCGTGGACGTACCTGATCAGTGGGAGCACCCACCGGGAGTGCGAAATGTGAGGAATACGGCACTCTTGATAGTGAGTAGATATGAGGAATCTTTCGTGAGATTATGTCCAGTCTACATGCATCGAATGGATTTTACTGAAATGTATGTTTTCAAGTCAACAAAAAAATCCCTAGTGTGTGTTTGCCGCCAATGGAACGCTTGGACCATGCCCTTCCTGTACGAACACATCAGGATTGCGCAGTCACATGGGCATCGGAGATTGGGCTCGTTGCTGGACGTCGCTTCCCGCCCCCCAACCATTCGAACTTCCTCTGACAGTCCCCCACTTGGACACTTTATCAAGAGGTTGGACCTTCTCATCCCGGCACTTGAATGGGCTCAACTATCCCCAGACCCTTCCCCAGCCTACTCCCCCGCACCGCAGCTCTGCAAACTTTCACCCAACCTCGTTACCCTAATCACGACTGCAGCAGGCGATTGCAAAGGCTTCCCGCTGTCGGACGTCATTTCTCCGACATTGGAATATGTGCATTTCCTGGACTACTTCGCCATGCATGTTTCCGAATGGGCGACGTTCATGGACCACCATCCTCGCTTGGCGTACATGGATTCTCCCATGTTCATCGAGCGCTCCAAATTCAAGCTTCCAATCGATTGGGAGGTTAAGTCTTGGCCCTCCGTTCGAGAAATCGTCTTGCGGCCTTTGTGTGGATGCAACGAATTTCCTCCCGGTGCCTTTCCAAACCTCCAGAGACTCAAGACCCTGTCTTTCTCACGGCTTGGGTTGGAGTCTGTGTACTCGTTGGTCTCCATTCATGGTCGAAGTTTAACCAGTCTTTACTTGCCGCGCACGTTTGGACGATGGCATAATTTCGAAGAAGTGCAGAAGATGGTGAACGAGTCATGCCCCAAGCTGAAGGAGCTGATGTTCGAAATGAGGTATCCCGGTGGATCATGGAATCCTACCAAATCAGATCCTTTGCCATCTCACGTCCAGATCCCCGGAGTCCTTGTACTTGGTGTGCGGTCTGCGAAAGACAACTACGCCAACTTATTTTGGGAACATTTTTATGACGAAGCACTCAAATTGACGACCTTTTTCCCCAATGCCCGGACAATACGCCTCTTTGACGAACAGAATGTCGTATGTCTCCAGAACTACCCCGAGTCTCTCATGTCGTTTTTGAAGGACTGCAAGTCGCGCGGGATTTGTGCCAAAGACCATGCGGAACAACCGCTCAGCGCCCACCTGGCGAGCATATCGATAGGCTTTATACCAGAGCGAGTAGCACCTTAGAGTAGCGCATAATCATACGTTCTAGGTACCGGTTGTATAGTGATCCAGATCTGAATAGTGACATCACGGTTGTAGACTCGACATCTGCACCGAATCGTTTTGGACGTATTTTCATGAGGAAGTACTCAAATTGGCGACTTTTTTCCCCAATGCCCGGACAATACGCTTCTTTGACGAAAACAACGTTATATATCTTCAAAAATTCCCCGTGTCTCTGATGTCGTTTTTGAAGGACTGCAAGTCGCGCAACATTTGTGCCAGAGACCATGTCGATCGACCGCTTAGCCGTCGAACGTATAGACAGGCTTTATATCAGCGCACATAGTACTTTTTAGGCTAGGATGTAATCATACATTTTAAGTCGATTCTGGTATCAGTCGTTTGGTGATTTGAAACTAGATCATGGCATCACCGCTGTAGCCTCTATGGGCTGGAGGATTGCAATTCAGAGGGCTGTTCCCGGAAACATGGAAACAAGAAATTATTATTTATTTCCTCACGCTATATTACCCTCTCCTCAGATTTTCTTTCAGGTACTTCATCCATCCGTGGGCGCGTGAGCGAGTGCACGTCCCTGGCGCCGGTAGGCAAACGTATCTATACTTCTGACAGAACACATCGCACATTACGCTTCACGCCGGGTTTTCTGTGCTTGGGTAACACGTCACAACTTGTGGGTGTCTGTAGGCGCCACTCTGTCTGCAAGTCTGATGACTGGAAGCGTGTCCACCTCTAGGTCACACCTCCCCTGCTGCCACCACCCCTCAGAGCTCCAGAGCTCTAGTTGTAGTGAGGTCGTTAAGTGTTTAGCGGTCCAAGTAGCGGGCGTTGCGGCGAAGCCGGCTGGTTAAGGTTATTTGGAACCCGGGTCTTTGCCAAACTTTGGACCCACAACCCCATCGTGGCGGTCTTGTTTTGAGCTACCATACCCGTTATGTCGAGTACCCCCCNTGTCTAGTTCAAACGCCTCTGTTCAACCTCCCGAGATCCCAAGCGAAATATGGCTCGCAATCCTTCGATTCGCTGTGGATGTACCTGGTCAATGGGTGCTCCCACCGGGACTGCGATACGATGAGTTTTCGTCATTCCTTGCCGCAACTCGATATAAGGGGTCGCTCGTGAGATAGTAATCTCCTGTCTGCACCGAGTTGCACTCACTGACACGATTGTTCTTCAAGTCAACGAAAAAGTCCTTAGTGTGTGTTTGCCGCCAATGGAACGTTTGGACCACGCCCTTCCTGTACGAGCACATCAAGTTCGAGCAGTCGTACGAGCTTCGAAGATTGGGCTTGTTGCTGGACGTGGCTTCCCGCCCCTCAACCATTCGAACGTCCTCTGACAGTCCCCCACTTGGACACTTTATCAAGAGGTTGGACCTTCTCGTAACGGGACTTGAATGGGTACAACTATCCTCAGACCCTCGCCCAACCTACTCCCCCGCACCGCAGCTCTGCAAACTTTCACCCAACCTCGTTACCTTAATCACGACTGCAGCAGGCGAGTGCAACGGCTTTCCGTTGTCGGACGTCATTTCTCCTACATTGGAATATGTGTCTTTCCTGAATTCCTTCGACATGCATATTTCCGAATGGGCGACGTTCATGGACCGCCATCCTCGCTTGGCGTACATCTGTCATCCTCCTTCCATCATCAAGCCCTCCGAATCCGAGTCTCCTATTAATTGGGAGGGAAGGTCTTGGCCTTCCGTTCGAGACATCGTCTGTTCCCCTGTCAGCGGAAGCGGCACATTTCCTTCCAGTGCCTTCCCAAACCTCCAGAGACTTCAGATCCTGCCTAGCTGGGAGCTGTGGTCGGACTGGGAGTTGGCGCGCTCATTGGTCTCCATTCATGGTCAAAGTATAACCAGTCTTTACATGCCGCACAAGTATGGGGAATGGCATGATTTCGAAAAAGTGCAGAAGATGGTAAACGGGTCCTGCCCCAATCTGAAGGAGCTGATGCTCAACATCAGGTTTCCCGACCCTGGGTCATGGAGGGCCACATTCGATACGTCCCCATCTAACGTCCAGGTCCCGAGGATCCGTGTACTGGGTGTGCGATATCCCGGCGACCGTTGCGGCGACAAATTTTGTCAGCATTTTTATGCTGAAGTTATCAAATTGACGACTTGTTTCCCCAACGCCCGGACAATACGCTTCTTCTGCAAAGAAAATGTTGAATTTCTCAAAGTATATTCCGACCTTCTGATATGGTTTTTGGAGGACTGCAATTTGCGCGGCATTTGTGTCGAAGACCATGCGGAGCGACCGCTCAGCTGTCGAGGGTATCAACAGGCTTCATACCAGAGCACGTAATACTTTAGGATAGGATATAGTCGTACATTCTAGGTATCGGTTGTATGGTGATTCGGATCTGGACAATAGCATCACGGGCATAGCGCAACAGATCATATCAGACGAGGATAATAGCGAGGGGGAGGGCCACCAACACAATCATGATGACAATCCACCATCCACTACACTTCTCTTCCGAGTCGCGGAGGAATTTGTGCAGTCGAAGTATGCCATTGTTGACTTTGCTATCTGTTTGATCGACGTTGCGTTCTAGGTCGTCCAGCATTCTGATTCCAAGATCAGTTATACAAAGAATTCCACCGATGTTGAGCGAGTCTTGCCCCACTGGCAATCTGAAGGAACTAATGTTCGACATGAGCCGTATTGGTGGGCTATGGGATCCTAACATATCTAACCTCCAGATCCTGGCAGTTTGTGTACTTGGTGCGCGATCTACGAGCCACATCTGCACCGAATCGGTTTCGACGTATTTTAATGAGGAAGTACTCAAATTAACGATTCCCCCCAATGCCCGGACAATACGTTTCTTCGACGAAGAGAACATTGTATATCTTCAAAAATACCCGAGATCTCTGATGTCGCTTTTGAACGAGTGCAAGTCGCGCAACATTTGTGCCAGAGATCATTTTGATCGACCACTTAGCGCTGTCGACAGGCCTCAGTTTGGCAAGGACTTGACAGTTTGGAATCTTGCGTGTGAGTTGGTCTCCATTCATGGGCGGAGCACAACCAGTCTATACCTCCCACGTACGTTTGGGCGATAGTGTAGTTTCGAAGAGGTGCAGAAGATGGTGAACGAGTCCTGCCCCAATCTGAAGGAGCTGATATTCGACATGCGTTACATTGTACCATGGGATCCTAGCGAGTCAGATGTTTTGCCATCTAACGTCCAGATCCCGGAAATCTGTGTACTTGGTGTGCGGTCTCAGCACGAGCGCAAAGTCGATGCTGATGCGGAATTGTTTTGGACGCGTTTTTATGGCGAAGTACTCCAGTTGACGACTTTTTTTCCCAACGCCTTGACAGTACGCCTCTTCGACGAAGAGAATGTTGTACATCTCCAGAAATACCCCAGCCTTATGGCGCCGTTTTTGGAGGACTGCAAGTCGCGCGGCATTTGTGCCAAAGACCATGCGGAACGACCGCTCAGCGTTCAGCTGTCGGGCATATAGACAGGCTTAATACCAGAGCACGTAATACTTGAGGGTAGGATATAGTCATACACTCTAGGTATCAATTGTATGGTGATTCAGATCTGGATAATGGCATCACGGGTATAGCGCAACGGATCGTGTCAGACGAGGATAATAGCAAGGAGGAGGGCCATCAACACAATCATGAGAATGACGATACACCATCCACTACCCTTCTCTTCCGAGTCGCGAAGGAATTTGCGCAATCGACGCATGCCATCGTTGACTTTGCTGTCTGTTTGATCGACGTTGCGTTCCAGGTCGTCCAGCATCCTGATTGCAAGGTTAGTTAAACGAAGAATTCAACCGGCACGAAGGGCCGAGACGCACTCGTTATGCACACCAATCTCCTCGCCCATAAGGGCGGCTTGCTGCTGAATTGTGCTTAGAGTGCCAGCTATCGAGTCGATTGTATGGTCTTGCTCGCGAAGCATCATCTGAAGAGTGTTGCCGGCGGTGAGGAAAGGTTCGATATGGCATTATGATATACCAACCTGCTGCTCTTCTCGGGCCCATGACGATTGCTCGTCGTCTTGATATCGGTCATTGAATGGGGAAGACGGTCCACGCGCCGGGTGCGTCGATGTCGATGATGAACCAGCAAGACGAGACAGGTTTTGAGAAGAAGCCGAGGGCGTCGGCGACACTTCAGCTCTCATATTCTGGACTTGCAAAAACACACCTGGTCAGAAGAGCTAGATGGAAGACGAGGGGACCAGCGCACCTCAATCTCTTTCCGTACGTGCGTCACGTATTGCCGTCGATTTTGTACTTCTGTATATTCCAAACCGAACATTCGTGCATCCGTGGATTCGACTATTCTGCGCCAATGTGAGCATTGGTCGCTTGACATGTCAAGGGCAGACATACAGACTTTACGCTCTCTTCGAGGTCCTCCAGATCTGCTTCTAGCCCAGCCAAAGTCGCTTTAAGCTGTCACAATAGTCCGAGCTGCATAAGAATGACAGATTTTTGGAGAATAGAGGAGAACGCACCTCGTTACGAGCCCACATAAGCTCTTCGCTATCCTCCTTTGCCATATTGCGTATCCGCACATATGAAGAGCGTAGCTGCGATGCGGTTTGGAGAGAGGTTTGGATCTCTTGCTGGACGGCATGGTATGGGTCGACCGACATGGTGAATTAAATAGAGGTGAATATGCTAGTAGTGAGAAGGAGAGGCCGTGTAGTGTATGTTGCTAAGATTCCGTTCCGCAGGAACAGGCATTTGGAGAATGCCGAGATGCCGGTTTGATTGATGTTCTCACGCCTTGGCTTCAGCCTGAAGACGGAGCCTCTCACTTAGCTCTTTTCATCTCGCATCGACAACCTGTATGGCGCCCCTCGAATTTTGGCTAGTTTCTGATAATGAATAGCGCTATCTCAACTAGCTCTCAACTAGCCTTGCGTTTCTGGCCGATTCTTACTCGGTGACCTCAGCCCTATCCGACCATCCGAACCGGAGGGTGTGATATGTGGTGCCGCTGCACGTGTGTTGCCTTCAGGGCCGAGGGGTACTTAACAGCAATGAGTCAGAAAGGACTCTCTTCACTCCTTCAACTGATCCTCCAAGCTTGGGACGATGGTCACCGTTACCTTTGTACGTCTTGCATGTTTTCTTCGCTTTTTCATGTCTTCTAATTGAAGAAACGCTTCAGATTCGACATGGGCAGAGCGAAGACAACGTTGTAAGTGTATCGCGCTCTAGTCGTCGCCTCGTGGTTCACCTCGAGAATAGCACGACATCTGGGCAGGCTGGAAAGATGCCCCGCTCTCTGCCTTAGGTGAGTCTTTTACTATTGTCGTTCAGCAAGCAATGCCCTATCTAATTTGGGTTTCTTAGGCCGTAGAGTCAGTCCTTAATTCTATGTAGAGTGCTGCATTCTTGTGCTCATATCCCTCTCAGCAAGCACAAGCTCTCGGACGATCTTTTGCTTCGACCACAATCACGCGTATCTATACTTCTGACCTCCTGCGAGCACACGCCACTGCCAAAGCGGTACATGACCATCACGCCGAACCCAAACCGCCTTTTACTCCCTCGGAACTCCTTCGTGAGCAACATTTTGGTGTTGCTGAAGGTAAAGAATGGGCGATCGACATACCAGAGGGAACAACTCGTGAAGAACTCCAAAAGAAAGGAATTTATCCTGTTTATTGGGGACGCGACGAGAAGTTCGATGGTGGGGAGAGCCTCGATGACCTCTTTCGTAGATCAGAAGAGGCTTTGAAAGAATTTGTCTTCCCTTACCTCGATACTGATGACCATATTGCCATCGCGAGCCATGGCTTGTGCATTAGCGAGCTGATGTCTGTGTTGGTGAAACTGGATCCTAAAGCTGATCAGTCGGAATCTTACCGGGGGCTGCTCAACACGGCGTGGACTCGTGTTCAGCTTAAACGACGCGTAAGTCGTTGATGCATCTATTCTTCGAGCTCTAGTAACATCGCTTGACTGCTATCAGGTGGGAGGTGACTCCAACAACGGTGCTCAGCCTAGCCTCGAGATTTCTGTCAGTCATGTCAACCACGCGAGTCACCTCGCGGGCCTGGTCTGTATTCTTTACTTTGCCTGTAAAGAACATCACTGACGTTTTCGCTTTAACAGGACGGTTTCACCAAGGATGAGGACGAAAGCAAGATTCGGGCCTTTTTCGGAGGCGAGACAGGCTCAATCACCAATGCTGATACAGAGGTTCGGCCAGTATGCGATAAATAAAGTTCCTAGCGGTAATATACTACAATGTACGGTAACGATATCTTCAAATCTCAAGATCGATGTGTCATCACAAATCATAAAGCTTGTCCGAAGACTCCATTGTACGTGCTGTTCTCCGAGTCACTGCTTGACCCTCCTCCTTCTTTCTTACCATAGGCCCATCCTGAAGTCGACCTACTTCTCCTATGCATCAACACGCGCCTAGCTACCGGATCCATGTGTAAGGGAGGGTATCCTTCGTCAAAAGCGCCCCCGATGGACCCAGGGGCGCTGTGCATACGCATATGCCTACTTTCCTCCGTTAAAGCCTGGCTTCCCGCGTCTATGGAATGAGGCGTGGTGTTGATCCTGGTCTCTGGTTTCAGAGTCGACGTAGACGACAAAGACGGGGAAGCCAAGGTGAAGAACATGTTGGGAGGCAATAACGGCGATTTGTCTTTCGCCGTACCCAGAGTATTCGCGGAGCCCCTGCCGTCAAGCTGCGGCTCCATGTACGTTGGCTCCTCCGGACCGAAGAACATCGGCATGACTCCAGGGCTATCCGCAGTGCGAGGACGAGGGGGCCTGACGGGTGGGACAGACGTGCTAGCGTTGGCACGTGTGTTTTCGGCGAGCATCGTATCCGTCGTGCTCGCTATAGAGACCTGGGAGTACTCTGACGATGATACGGAGAATTTGGATCGAGGGTACGGGTATATCGATAGGCTGCCTCCGCTCCGCTCCGACGTCTCGAGGAGATCGAGGTTTCGACGACTGTTGTCGCTCACTGCCTTCCTCGAGACCCTAGATACAGACGGCGGTGAAGAGCTTGCTGAGGGGAAGGGGAACCAGGACGAGATGGGTCGTTTGCCCAAGCCCCGGCTGTTCACGCGTTCCCTGCGACAGCCGCGGGATACGCGAGGGGTCGAGGAGGAGNAAGATGAGGAGGGNATAGGGGAAGCGAGAGCGCCGAAGGCGATCGCCATTCTGGAGAACATGGACAGTTTCTTCTGCCCCTTGGTGTTGTTGTCGTGATTTCCGTCGTCGTCGTCCAGAACTTTCGGCATTGGAACTGGAGTGACGGTGGATGCTGGGGTCGGGCTGACAGAGTTGGCTGTGGAAGTTCTTTGTGCCACTGAGGAAACGAGACGCGAGGTCGAGGTCTGCTCGCGGGTGGTTGACGCGGGGGTACTCGTCAGGGGGAGGGGCCCAATCGCCCCCACCGCAGCGTCGGTGGAAGGTGGATAGACTGGGCTGTTTGGAATGATAGCCTGCTGTTCTCCAGCTACGGTTTCAAACGCTGCCGGAGGATCGGTTGGATCTCTGGTGACGGCGTAGAAAATCTCGGATAATGGAAGGAGGCTGTATTCGTGCTGCGTTGGGTCAGATGCAGCTCCCGTTGGTTGGGGTGCGCCACCGGTCTGCGCAGCTATCGCTAAGCTTGTCTCTGGGGCAAATGCCTGAGGAGTTGGGATGGCGAACGCAGGGTGTATTTGGTCCACGATAAACGATGCCAGGAATATCAGGGAGAGTGGGAAGTAATAGTTTGGTTTCATCGAAAGTGAGATAGCTTTGGAGATGAGCGAATGAGTGTGGTGCCGTGCGGGCGTGTGTCCCCAACGACAGAGGGGGGATGTCGGGGAAATGAAGGAGTATGGAAAGAGGATCTGCAGTATACGTTGCTGACATTTATTCAGAACAGCGCGCCGGTGGCATGGCTGACTTGTACGAGCCAGTCGATGCGGCTAACGAGGGAAGACTATTGAGAACAGCCGCGGAGTTAATTTTAGAGCAGTCCCCGCACAAAATGACGTCTTCGAATTCATCGAGCGCCCACGGCGTTTAGCGATCATGACGCCTGCCCTAAAGTTGGATGCACGTGAAAAAGGGGTGATCAAGCGCCCGCAGCTTGCTGAGGTGAGCATCGTTCACGGATAGCGAGAATGTTCTACAGCTTGTTCACACCGGACTATAAGGTCCACTTCATTTCATTTCATTCTCTCTTTTCTCTTTATCTGCTTCGGAATATAAGTAGAGCGCAGGTTCTATCTGGGTGACCGCCTTCAACGCTCAGCAAAGCAAATGTCAGGCCTTCCATTGCTCAGCGGACCGCCGCCTTCTGGTCCCGAGTCGGAAGCGTGCAGGAAATGCGGGAAGGAATTCAATATTATATTCACGAGGTCCCGCAAATGCAATCATTGCGGTGGGTCTGGTATGACGATGGGCACCGGATTGGCATCGCTGAACGGTCTACTGCTTTGTGTTTACAGGATACGACTACTGCAACAGTTGCTCTGACTATCAGGCATTGATGCCGCGAAGAGGTCCAGAAAACGGTTACGTCCCGACCAATGTGTGCGGATTCTGCATCGAACATCTCAATAGTGCGCGCTGCGTCTTCTTGATAGCAATTCAGGCCCACTGACTATGATTCTGCAGTTACCGCGGGAGGAAAGAATCAATTGAAGTCTTTGCCAATAGGAAGACTGAGAAAGTATGCCAACGCATACAATATAAGGATCGACCGCGCAGTCGAGAAGGATGATATCATCGACGCCGTTATTGCAGCAAGAGTGAGTATGCTTCTCCAGTTCGACGGGCAAGCAGAACTACCCTATACTCTTTATTGCAGGGAGCAAATGGCTGTCTATCACCGTCCCAAGAGGTACGCTCCTTTCACCACTTCCTATCTGACTGCAGTCCTTACTCTAGAGTGATCAAAGGAATATTACCGCCACCATTCCGTCCCAATCACCGAGCCTAGGTCAGGGCTCAGGAACCTATTCCGGGGATCCCCACCTCCTGCTCCTCCCCCTCCTCCGCCGCCTCCGCCGCATCGACGGCCTACCTTTGCCAGGCCAGACTTAGAACCTGACCCTCCCCGCAACAACGATCGACCTCCTCCCCCACCTCCTCGACCGACACAGCCGCAGTATCACTTTACACAACCGCCAGGTCCGCCACCCCCATCGACTCAATATCAAGGTCACTATGGCAGCCCTTATACCTATTCACCACCACCACATCCACCTCCGAACCAATATCCAGGTCCACAGTCGTACTATGAAGGGCCTTACGGCCCTCCTCCTAACCTTCCACCCAGGCCTCATTCCGGCTGGGAGCCCATGCCTCAACCGGGGTTATACCCACCGTACAACGCGCCTCCAGGATACGGGTATCAGCAGGGAGGCTACGTCCCACAGTCATACGGAGCCGCACCACCACCGCCTCCGCCTCCCCCTCAAAGTACCAGGCCATCCCCTCAAGCCGCTCCCCCGCCCCCTCCACCTCCACCTCGGCCCCAGCCTCAGCAGCAGTCACCCCCGGCGCAGAGTTCTGCTTCGACGTCGCGGCCCCAGCCCGCCTCGCGAAGTGCGGCCCCTCCCACTCTCGATGCTTTGTTGGAGATGTCCTCTGATGACATTTCGGCGCTGAGCATAAGTGCGTTGAAACAGGTCTTGTTTACCAACCACGTCAATGCTGGGCAAGTGCTTGAGAAGGGTGAGCTGGTGAAGAAGGTGGTCAGTTTGGTGGAAGATGAGAAGAGAGAGCGTGAAAGGCAAAGAAGGGTGTTAGAAATGGAAGAGATGGAAAGACTTCAGAGGGAACGAGAAAGATTGGAGGAGCAAGAAATGGAGCGGGAAAGGAGACGGGAGAGGGAGAGGGCTGCAGAAGAAGAAGCGAGGAGGGCCAGAGAGAGGGAGGAAGAAGAGAGAAGGAACAGAGAGAGGAGGAGCAGCGGAGGAGGCCCGCAGACCCGTATTCATATCGTCAACCTGGGCCCAGCAGCATCAGAAGACGGAATGTCGGAATATGGAGAGGGAAGCCCTGTTACGAACGACGCTACCTCTGGTCCATATGCAGCTCAGTCCAGGGATGAACCATTTTCACGGCGGTCTACGACGCCGAAGCCACCACCGCAGCCATCTTTCAAACCACCCAGCATGGAAAGAACAGGGTTGTGCGTCGTCTGCCAGGACGAAGAAGCCAACATTGCGATTATTGATTGCGGGTGAGTGTTACTTTCTTCTATCTATCTTCATTGTCGACTTACGGGCTGCTCAGGCATTTAGCGATGTGTCGAGGGTGCTCAGATCTAGTGATGAGTAGCTCACGGGAATGTCCTCTGTGCCGCACGAGGATCGTCACTGAGGCTAGATTACTGAGAATTTTCAAGACGTGATCCGTACATACGTGCGACTGTTAAGTATCCCGTATATCCAGACTATTGATATGGAAGTGTTAAGGATATACCTGCGTCTTTTCAGAATACATCTACTTGGACTTAGAATAGAACGCGTTGTTAGTGCAAGACCAAAACGATTCAAGGTGTATAGTATCTTGCCGCTGTTACCCAACCATGACTCTATCTCTCTAAATGTTCTTCCTCGCGCCTTGGAAGTGGGCTTCGAATTGCCACCTATTGCAGCCATCTTCTTGAGCAATTTGCATCCGATACTAAACGCTGATTTTACGGGTCTGGGGCCGACAGAGGCGTGGGAGTATGACAGTAATAATTCTTCCACCAAGACCACCATGACCTCAAGGCTCTGGCGACTAGACTAGACTTGACTGCGCTTTCAATTCCTCTGACCATCTCAGCTAGCCTCTAGACTGCTCGGACACCTATCTGTGTAATGCTGATGTAGTCGATTCGCGCAATTCTGCGGTTCTCCACGTGGATAGGCTTTTTTTTTACANGATTCCGAGGGGGGNTTGGAGCAGAAGAGCATCGGAATCGGACGGGTCTTGGACCTAGAAAAGACGTCCAATTAACGAGGCGTGCTTAGAGAGCATACGGAAGACCTGTTTATGCAGTCTCTTAACGTTTCACCCTGGAGAATCTGCCTCACCATTCAACGAAGTTGAGAAGGGGGGGCTAGGGCCAGGNAACTACTTTCTAGGAAGACCTTCTGCGCCGAGGAATAGTGGTTACCCACATGGCTCTTGAATCTCGATATCCAAAATCAACAACCAGCTCGCCTTCTGGTCGCCAGGCAAAAATTTCAGTATGTACCATATGACCTGCCCCAGATGAAGGGTGCGGTACCGCGGAGTGCCATTCCGTGAGAAGAAGCTTCATTGAAGAACGAATAGAAACAGATGGAAAAACCAGCGGCAAGGCCAAAGACAGCTTAAAGGGAGACACGCAGTAGCGTGGACGGCGGCCCCCCCNAGGCCACCCTTTCCGATGAAGAACCGTCAGCCGTCCTCCCTTGGATGTCGATGATGTCACCATCGGGCGGCTTATTACTTTAAAGCTGGCTCTTGACTTATGGGCTACGATTTCGAAGATGGTAGACGCGACGCGCCTTTCGAAGCTCGGTAAGTTCGGTCGTGTTCGCCGCTCCAGGAGCACTTGACTACCGCTGGCTCTTTTTTCTTCTTTTCAGGAGAATATTTATATGCTTGCCTCCGAACCCCCGGCCGCGTTATGTTTTCCCGAAAGCTCGGTTAATATACGGATAGCGTTGAATGTGGGGAAGGCTCGTGAGACTTGCGGGGAAACTGATGCTTCTTCCGGGTCAAGTGAAGGTTGGATTGGACCCGGGGACCGCCTGAACTATCGATGATCGTCTGGGCGACTGGAGGTATAAAATGAGATTCGACGTTTTCGACGTACCCAGGATCACCAGCGACATAATGGTTTCCTTCACCTCCCTCTTCGTTGCTGTTTCTGCGGCTCTCGGTGCTCTCGCCGTCCCCACCGGCACCAACTTGACGACCCGGGCTGGTACTCCCAGCTCCGAGGGTACGCACGATGGCTTCTTCTACTCCTGGTGGACGGACAACGGTGCGACTGCCACGTACACTAACGGACCAAAGGGTCAATACACGTGAGCGCCTTACCGTGGTTCCTCATCGAGTCTTCTGTTCTGACTTATTTTGAAAGCATTTCATGGGGCACCGGAGGAAATCTTGTTGGCGGAAAGGGATGGAACCCTGGCTCAACCACCAGGTATTTACAACTTTTTCTCTCCTCAAAATATGCCCCACTGACATTGTTTCAGGGTGATGACCTATACTGGTAGCTACCAGTACAACGGTAACTCCTACCTTGCCGTATACGGCTGGACCAGGAGCCCACTCATCGAGTACTACATCGTCGAGAACTTCGGTTCTTACAACCCTTCGAGCGCGGCTAGCAACAAGGGTACCGTCACCGTCGACGGCGCAGTGTACGACATGGGTGTGAGCACTCGTACCAACCAGCCTTCCATCGATGGAACCGCGACCTTCCAGCAATTCTGGTCTGTCCGCCGCAACAAGCGCAGCAGCGGTACCGTCGACATCGGTGCCCACTTCCGTGCATGGGAAGCTGCTGGCATGCGGTTGGGAAGCAACCACTACTACCAGATTCTTGCCTGCGAGGGCTACCACTCGTCTGGGTCTTGCAACATGACCGTCTCCGAGGGTGGAAGCGGCAACCCTCCTGCTGGCACCACCACCACCACCACGACGTCGGCGCCCACTGCTACCAACCCTCCTCCTACTACCAACTGTGCTGCTAAGTGGCAACAGTGTGGTGGACAGGGATTCAGTGGACCTAGTTGCTGCGAGTCTGGAAGCACCTGCACGGTGAACAACCAATGGTAAGTTTCATCGGATTGATCGGCGACCTGCGAAAATGATTTGTTGACTGTGTTTTTTCTAGGTACTCTCAGTGCATCTAAATGTGAGCCGGGTAGCAGAGGTAGCAGCTGTACATACATAACTGGAATGTGAAGCTCGAATAAAATATTTATGAAGTCAATTGTATGTCATACTAGGATGTCAT
This sequence comes from Candolleomyces eurysporus, assembly GCA_027579435.1. NCBI lineage: Eukaryota > Fungi > Basidiomycota > Agaricomycetes > Agaricales > Psathyrellaceae > Candolleomyces > Candolleomyces eurysporus. Next base: position 284,631 of record JANBPK010001189.1, read on the forward strand.
GCCGTCACGGCGCTTTTTGTCAATGGCGTACCAGTGCTGGGCAATGAAGAGGTCGGTAAGTTCTTGAAGGTGGTACCATCGATCCACCACAGCGTCGGGATCCCTTTCCCAGATCTCGAGGGAAGTAAAAAACGCTAGTCCGCCAGTTCTGGAAGGTGAACCCTACCTGCCGAAAAAGGACGCGCACATGAGGCCAACACGCGCCGCTGGAGATGCCCTCAGCGCCCGTCGGCGCCCAGCTCATCACAAAGGGTGTTGAGACAGTTCATTTGATGTCATTTTCAATGGACTCTTCACGTACACGCCGAACTGGCCCTCCTTTGTTCATCTCTTGGTTGTCTCCCCAAGGATGCCCTCGCCCGAGCCGACCTCACCATGGGTGCTCGACATCGCCAGCCTCGCCCACCTTCATGGCACGCGACCCTACCCGAAGGCGACAATCCTTGTTTTGAACACGCCCTCGCCAGCCGACCTCGTTGCATTGCTGTATGAGTCCCCGGCTCTAGAGCAATCGTTGATCATCATCGCGACACACGACGTGCCTGTGATACCTCCGCCTCCAACCACCACGCCAAAGAACAAGGTTGTCGATCCGAAGAACAACTACGATGATGTCGTTCCAACCGTACGCGTGCTAAAAATGCGCGAATCTTGGAGTCTGGATGGGGCATTTGGTGTAATGACGGCGTTGGACAAGGCCGCCAAGTTTGCAGCAAATTATCATGGACAGTCGGGGACGGCGGATGGTAGCACTCGACAGCCAGAGAAAGTATGTGTCTACCACGAAGACCTCACCACAGGAGAGTTCAGCCCCGCCGTTGACATGAAGAAAACGCGGCGAAGAACATTCAGCCTGTTCTCGTCCCAACCCCAATGGCCCTCCCCTTCCTCTACTCCTGGTAGTACGGCACTTTCTAGTGTCACCTCCGGCACCAGGCCCTTTGACGCGCTAATTCATTGCATCAACAGCCCTGGCCAACCTCAAGGGGACCAAGATCGAGAACGTTTCGAGAAAGCGATCTTGAAGCAAGCGATCTTAGTGACTACCCTCTCCGCACCCTACCTCGCTGTCCCGCCTGAGCCTCCCAAGTACCTTCGTTTGCCTAGCGCCAGTACAAGCGCAGTCAACGTTAATTCAAATGTCGACAGAACAGGGTCGAGGAGGTTGAGGAGGAATACACTACAAACACCAGCATCGGCGCAGGGACATGTCGCTCCGGCTTTTCCATTGCACCCCTTCGCTGGACCCCAATCTGCTGCTCAGTACTCCGGACGATCACACATTCTTCACATCCTCCCCATGTCTCTTCTATCACGACCGACGAGCCCACCTCGAGCCTCAACATCTAAAGCGAAAGCGACGCAACCGGCATTCGACTCGAAGCACAGGCTCCTACACGGGATCGAAAACTTCCTCGTGGCTTTTGCATATTCGAGGAGCCACTCTCCGCCACCGATGCCTTCATCGCACTCAACGCCCTCACTTGCGAACACAAGTTCTTCGACCAGCTCGACAGAATTGAAAAAGGATGAGAAACCGATTCCGTACATCCTCCGTGCTGGTGGGATTCGTGGTGCTGTGCACTTGGACTCTTCAGCGACCGCAAAAGCGACCCTGGCAGAATGTACACTCTTTGGGTATATCCACGCCAGCTCCAAGTTGCTGCCTAAGGCGTGGTTGGATGTGGACGATCCGAAAGCCTTGATCATGAATTCTGAAGAGGAAGCGGAGAATGCGATTCAGAAACCTCAGGGATCCGATTTGCGACCGATGCAAGAACCAGTCCAGCGTTCCCTAAAGAGGAAAAGCGCTCCTCCATGTGAGTTTCTCTTACATCGTCACGAATTTATCCCACTCATGGCTATTCTCAGTAGGCGGAACCTCCACTGCTTCCCCTGCTTTGGCGCAAACCAAACATCCAGCTTCTTGGACACCCGAACCCTCGCAAAGACTGGGATCATCGTCACAAGTTACTCCGACAAAATCCTCTCCACCCCGATCTCGCGATGCCCGCCCTTCGGCCCGTCGTTCCTCAACGGCTCCTAATCAGACTTTGACACCTTCTAAAGCGGATGCTCAATCCCAAGAGCCTCGTCCCGACACTCAATCGCGGTCATATCCTTCCACCGCGCCATCTCAAACTCAAAGTCAGCCACAGGCAAATACCTATACAGAGACCCCGTTATATCCCCAAAATGGTCTACCTCCTTCTCGCCCCAAAGCACACTCCCATTCTCGGTCTTTCCCGACAGCAACGCAACATGTATCATTTGCTGTATCAAAGGCCCCTTCGCAGATCTCAGCACAAAGTAATTTAGCTCACCAATCTCAACCAGCCCCCGACCCTTCCTCTCGTTTCCATCCAGAACATCAATCCTCTGCCCATGCCCGACCTACGTCGTACTCCCGCACTCCATCTCACAATGATACTTCTCAACCATCTCATAAATATAGTCCGGGGACCCTCGGTACACATGAATAGCTTTTTGTACGCTAGTCAAATGTACATGCAATGGCTGATCAGATTTTACACCACTGGGATGTATAGTATGGAAGTTACTAGCTGAGTTAGGAGCGAGTTCATGGCAAATACATAGAAAAAAGGTGAGGAACGCAGGACTCCACTCCTTGTCACTTGTGGGCGAGGGAGTCCTTCGGCGCCTTCATGCCCGGGGTGAAAAGACGTTTTCGTCCAAAGGATAAACCAAATTCGAGTCCTTTCCGCGTAAATGGGATTGTAACCTCTCCGGCTCTTTATCGTAGTCGATATCTACGCCTGCATTGTGTTTCGGGTTGAGAGCTCGGGGAACAGTGGTTTGAGGGAGGGCAGGGATTTGTGGGATGGCAATCTGGGGAACGGAAGGGATTTTCGGAATGGGGAAGGCAGGAGGCGAAGGATACGACTTGCCTCTTCCCTCAACTAGCGTAGTCAATACATCCGAAGAGTACGAATGTTGGTGGTTCGTTACTATCCACGGTCTCTTCGGTTTTTTGGTAGGCAATGACACGTCCTCCTCCTCATCCTCTTTGGCACCCTTCACCTCAGCCTCCTTTTTCACCTTCTCACCCTTGCTCTCGGTAGAGCTAGAGCTAGAGAGTTCGTCGACAGTCCTGAACTTGACTGGTTTCCTCCCTCCCTTCCCGTCTCCCTTCTTCTTCATCCTTTCCACCATTTTTCTGATTTCTTCCTCAGAAACGCATTGCCGCTAGGTACTGCAACATCTTCCAGCTCAGTGTTCAGGTCCATTTTCGCGTTTCTGTCCATCTTGGCCTTGCCGAGGCTGAATTGAGGACTCGTTGAAAGAGATGGCGGGATGGAGTAATATGCATGGAGGGCATTTCCAGGGACCTTGCTCCCTTCTCCAGCAAACGAGGATGCTTCTGATCCTTATTGGACGACGGGAAGATTATATCGTCGATGCCTTTCCCGCCTTTGTAGAACAGATAGGAATGGTGGGTGCAAATCACCAATCTATACGAGTGAAGGTCGTGAACGCTCGACATAGGGGCTTAAATAGACTGGTCGTCGAGCAGTGGTAAGAAATAATAAACATAAATTTGGAGAGTAAGGGATAAAGGGGAAACAAAAGGAGGGGAAGTGAGCTAAGGGGATCACTAGCCATTGATACAGGAGGTAAGCTTTTATACCTAAAGATAAGCTAAGTAGTCGGCTGAATTCACGAAGATTGGGACAGCTACTCCCATTCCGGAGGATGGAGACGGAACGGATGAACGGTGAGTGCACATGCACACGGTGTGCACTCTCCACACCTTTCGGAGGTGGTCGACCAAGGAAGAATGCAGCACAGTCGGAACGCTTTGTGGGAGAGGAGAAGAGCTTTTCCAGAGTGACTGGAATGTCCTTGCCCGGTCTGGGTGGCTGGGGAGGTCGGTGGCATATTTGGAGGTAGCTGTCCCATTTCTATACACAATAACAACATTCGTGAGCCACGATGAAGGAGCAACGAGAAGAAATCCAAGTACGAACCTCTTCAGGACATTCTCCAACCCACCTCCTCAACGCCCAGTCCACGACGATTCCGATGACCCAGAACGTCGCCCACGCCGCACTCGACCCTTTCTCCTTGCCCGTTCCCCAATCTTTCGAAACTCCATTCTTCACCCAGAGGTGCTCCCAGACGCTGGCCCACCCAGAGACAGGGGGTTTGCTCAACAACGCGATACAAAGGACAAGACCAAATGCACCTAGTGCGCTCGATGCCGTACGTAAAGCCAGTCGAAGGAGAAAGATTGATAAATGCGGAGTCAATGATGAGACAAGTAGAAGGGGAGCGAAAACAGCCAACAAAATTCGTCGCAGCAACAAGGGAGGATGGAGGACAAGTGCAAGCCCTAGAGCAATGGCCGTTCCACCCCCGATACCCACAAACACCAATGTAGCGTGCCGATATCTTCCTCCCAGGAGGGTGGTGGGTATCGTGCAGATGATCCAGACGGCCAGGAAGGATTCAGGCGAGAGTGAAGAAGCGGAGGAGGTAGCTGGGATCAAGAGGCTCAGGAACGTCGATAAATGGACTCCAAAGACAAATCAGAGGCCTAATCCACCCACTCCGCCTTCCAACAGCCATGTGAGCTTGGGCTTCTTGCGTTTGACATCAAAGGTACCCGGGAGCGACGAGTAAGCGGGGTCGGTGGATTGGGGCTCGAGGGAAGGAGCGAGTGCGGTCGAGGGTAAGGAAGGATCCTGCAAAGAGCAGCAGGACGGAGAAGATGAGCAGGGGGAGGGTATAGGTCAGGGCGTATGGCGCGGAAGAGATGAGTTGAGTTAGATGCGAGTCCATGGCGAATAAATAAAAAGAAGGTGAGGAAGGCTCATAGGCTCACTCGCCTTCCACCTGTCTTGCCTGCGAGCCCTGCCCCAAAGGGGCTTCTGTGTGCCAGTGGCCTCTGCTGCAAACAACGACGTGAATATCTGCCGACAATCACCTGATCCGAGACTTTGCGCCTCTACCCTACCATGGAGGCAGGACCAGCTACACTAGACGTCAAAGTACGCAGCAATTCGTGACGAAGAGGCCCAGCGAGCACAGCACGATGTTGCATTGGATATCAATGTCGAGTGTGATAATCGTGCTTTCTCAGGATGTATATATTTACAGAGATTATCCAAACTAGCGGTAATACCCCGCAGTGTGCATGTGGTAAGTCTTTGGCTTTCAAGAAGGCTAGGCTGACTACTCCGATTTAGCCACTTTAACATGAAAAACTCATGGCATATCATGCCGCATGCAGGTTCTCCCGCGGTAGTCAAGCCCGGCGAGAAGGCAAAAGTACTACTTTAAGGTAGGAAGTGTGTCTAGAACGAAGCAACATCAAATTGATGGAGTCTACATGGTCAGTAGATGCACAGAAAGTAGGATTGAGGAGTTTAAAGGAGGGTCACCTGCGGAGGTGCAATCTCCGACCTTCGAATTTTCGGTGACATGGGCCTTGCATCGAATTCAATGCTCGTCGCAGCACGGAAGTTTCCTACATCACATACAGGACACGAGGAGAAGGCTCGCGCGTGGGTACTTGATAACTGGCGATACATGGGGGTGCACAGCCCATGCTCTGCTCCAGAGCCTACCCAGTATCTTCCTAATCCCTTTGCATCGGTCAAGATCCAAGGCATCATGACGTACGCACGGAGTATTGCTGAAACCATAGAATCGCATGAGGACTTTGGGAAGTTTGTCGACGACATCTTTTCCCGCATTCCCAGTCACCGGCCCCTCGACGAGCGAGGCGAAAACCTCACCAAGCTCAACGGTTTCCTGAACAATGGCTTGGACAACAGGAAACTCGATGTCACCAAAGCTATGGTTGGTGCTTTCCAAGGCGCCGCCGGTCAAGAAATCGTCGATGAGATCTATGGCATGGCCAATACGACCAACAATCTCAACATGTCGTTTGAGCGTGCGTATAGGCTGCTCCTGAAGATTGACAACCACAAATACATGCGCGAAGACGGAACCATAATGGAGTACGCACCAACATGGCGTCGATACCACGAGGTTACTAGCATTGTTTCACTTTTCTTCCTCAGTCATCGCATCGATTGATTGTTGTAGACGTTTCGGCAACTTATCACTGAGTCGAAGAGCATTGCTTCGACTGGAAAATGCTACGCTGAGCGTAAGTGTCCGGGAGATTCGAATTCGAACTCGGTGCTCACCAAGACTTTCTTCCAGGCTACGCGCAAGAAATACCACAAAAGTTGGAGAAGCTGCAGAAGATTATCGAAGATCCTAGGACGGAGACGGAGTCCATTGAAGAGACTCGTAAGCGGGCCAACAGAACCATGCAGCTCATCGAAGCATCGATCAACATTTTGCTGAAAGTACGTGATGTTTCATCCCCCATCGTGTTCTATTACGATTTGGTGAACCATGATCCAACTTCTTCTCCAAGGATCTAGCCGACACTGAAAAGAAGGCTACGGATCTCGGCGCAAAACTCAACGAGCTATGGAGTGGCGTCAGAATCCTTTCGGAAGAGCTCGAACGGGATGTGGATCGTTTGACTCCTACGGTCGATTACGACGTTACTATCAAAACCGCGGAAGAACACATCCAAAAGGTTCGAGCAAAACTTGGAAAACTCAAAACACAGGTTGTAGAATGCACGACCACTTACTATCTGCCGAACTGATCTTTTGTTCGTTTCCCCACAGGCCTCAGCTTTGTTCAGTGTGGCCGCCGTGAGCCTCACAGTATGCGGTGGTATTGGATGGGCTGCCGGGGCTAGATGTGCAGTTCACATGGTACCCATTTTGGGACTCCGGACTCAAGCTGTACGTATGCTGCCCTCCTAGCGGCTGCCAGATCTTGTCCGCAGCTCAACCATGCTAATCATCTAAACTGAAGCCTTTGTCCATCCTGGCTACTCTCCTGGGCAGTAAGGGACTCGATGACTTGGTCAATACGAGTCAGTCATTCATCGAAACCTACCGCATCAGGCTAAAACCGCTTTGCCCATATCAGATGCTCTTAAGAAAGAATTGAAGACGGCAAAGGAGAATTTAGAAGTCCTGAAGAAGAAGCGGGATGCACTCACTCAATCGAAGGCGGACGTGACTGCTATTAAAGAAGAAGTGTCCACTATTGCCACTCAGCTTGAAACCATTATGAAGATTTGGAGCTCTGTAAGCGACGTGTTTTTAGACGACCACTTCCCGCTTACGGCTAGCTTCCCACAGATTCAGTCGGATGCCGTCCAGCTAAAAGGGTGGCTCAAAGGTTGCTTGGACCCCGATATTCCTATTGAGGTTAGTCCGCTCCTTATCCGTCTTCTTTGGACAGCGTTGATATTGAATATTGATGTATCCGAGCCGTTTAGGACGTTGTAAGCGACCTCTCCAAAATGAAAATCGGATTCGTCTACAACATCTTGTGCCAGGTGTTGCAAACCTATTCAACGGAGGTCAACGTCAGTGCCCTGAAGCCTTTGGATACGTAAACTCTAGTCCTGATTTTCTCGTGTGGTCGGAGGGAGCGGCGATTTANTTTTTTTGGCGATCCATTTGACAGAACCATACCAGGGGCTGTCGGTATATATGAATATCCTTTCGTATGTCAGTCGCATGTACACGTATCATATTCTCAAAATAAATCCACTTTCCATGTTCACGGCCCTTGCTCAAGCAGATTTCGGCGACGCGCTGCTATCTGTTCTTTGCCAATGTCCAAAAGCCCTTACCAACCAACACCTATGGCGTGGAAGATACCAATTGAATCAGGTGCAAGTCCATGACAAATACATAAAAAGGTGAGTAAGAAGAAAGATGTCCATAACTCGCTCGCCTTCTACCCGTCTTGCCCGCTTGCCCTGATTGAAGCTGGATGAAAGGAGCGCTTCCCAATTGGGACTTTGATTCTTATCGCCACTATCATTTCGCCCTCATCCAGGTCTTCAAGCACTCCATATGCTTTGCGATCTTAGTCAGCCCGAATGTGGTCACTCGGCGTGCATAGCGGAGGTTCTTCTCCAAAACATCTCTGATTCAGAGAACTGGAACCTCTCGCCCCTATCGTGAAGGAAGAAGGAACCCTAAGGCGATAACCACACCTCGTAATCAAACAGTACTCCTGTCTCCTGGCCGGGATTGCACTAGATTACAGAAGAACGTGCAAGAAGCATGGTACGCCTTGAGTTTTTCATTTGTCAAAGTGGGTGCTAATTGGAGTGGTCAGCCTACCGAAGTTCCAAATAGATTTGTAGAATGGGACGGTATCTCTTCTATCCTAGGCAAGCTCTGTGAAGGTGGAAGGTGATAAAGCAGGACTTGTCACAACCCTTACTTATGAAATGTTGAGTCCATCCCTATGAGCAGATGGCCACGTTGAAGTGGAAAGCACTAAACTATTGTCAGAGCGTCGAGTGCTGCAGCAGGGATCGCCGTCGCCCGGGTACGATAAATAGTAGTCTAGCGATGCTGTGGCACCACTCAGACTTGGAATCGGACTTCTCCGACTGACTTTAATTTCTTGGTGACATGAACCTTGTATCGAATTTGATCCTCGTCGCAGCACGGAAGTTTCCTACATCACATCCAGGACACGAGGAGAAGGCTCGGGCGCGAGTACTTGATAACTGTCAACTCATGGCAATGCATGTCCCATCATCTGCTCCAAACCCCACCCAGCCTACAAGTGTTTTCCCAATCCTTTTGCATCGGTCAACCAAGCCATCATGACGCCCGCGGAGAGTTTCGCTGTGAACATAGAATGGAATGAGGACTTCGCGAAGCTTGTCGATCAAATATTTTGCCTCATCCCTAGTGACCAGCTCCCCGAGAAGCGAGACGACGACCCACCCATCGAGCTTGAAAATCTCGCGAATGTCAGTAAACTCGACGTCACCAAAGTTAAGGTTGGTGCATTCCAAGGCACGGCCGGTCAAAGGATCGTCGATGAGATCTATGATATGGCCAATACGACCAACAAACTCGACGTCTCGTTCGAGCGCGCGTACAGGCTGCTGCTGAAGATCGATCGCCGCAAATACGCACGCAAAGATGGAACCATAGTGGAGTATGCTCCAAGATGGCATCGTTACCATGAGGTTACTAATTCCCTCCTTCCTTTCTTGCATCGACCGATCATATTAATTCATGTGTAGACGTTTCAACAACTCATCACTGAGTCGAAGAACATTGCTTCGATCGGAAAGTGTTACGCTGAGCGTACGTGCCCGGGAGATTCGAATTTCAACTCGGTGTTGACTGAAAGTCCATTCCAGGCTACGCGCAAGAAATACCAGAGATGTTGGAGGAGCTGCGGGAGATTATCGAAGATCCTAGAACGGAGATGGAGACTCTTGACCAAACTCGCAAGCGTGCCAACAAGACCATGCAGCTCATCGAAGCATCTATCGACCTTTTGCTGAAAGTACGTGATGTTGCCCTCGTGTTCGGTCACGATTTTGTGCACCACGATTCAACTACTTTTCGTAGGATATGGCCGACACTGAAGCGAGGGCCACGACACTTGGCGCAAAGCTCAGCGAGCTTTCGAAAGGTGTTACAATCCTTTATGAAGAACTCAAAGTGGATGTCGACGGTTTGGCCATCGACATCAACATCGCTATTCAAGACACGGAACACATCATTCGGACGAAACTCGAAAAGTTCAAAAGACAGGTCGTAGGATTCATCCCCACTTACTGTCCCGCCGGACTGACCTTTTGTTCATGTCCCCATAGATCTTGATCTTGTTCGGTGTAGCTGCTGTGAGCTTCACAATTGGCAGTGGCATTGGATGTATTGCCGGGGCCAAGTGTGCAGGTGGCATATTGTCCAGCTTGGGATTCGGGACTCGTGACGTACGTATGATGCACTCTAACCAGGCTGCCATATTTCTTTCCCAACTCAGTCATGCTGAATATCTAAACTGAAGGTTCTATGCGTCTTGGGTGCTATCCTGGCCTGTATGGGGCTAGATGAATGGGACCTTAAGCGTCGGTCATTCCACGATTAAAAAATTATCTGCTTGGAGTTAACACCGCTGTTTCTCCATTTTAGAAGCCTCTAGGAAAGAGTTGGAGACAGCGAAGAAGAACCTAGAAGCCCTAAAGAGGAAGCGGGATGCACTCGCCAAGTCGAAAATGGACGTGAACGCTATCCAAGAAGACGTGACCAGTATTGTCACTCAACTTGGAACAATTATAAAGATTTGGAACTCTGTAAGCGATGCACTCATTACGTATTCGACCACCCTTCGCTTACAATTAATATACCTTGCTGCAGATTCAATCTGATGCCGTCCAACTAAAGGGTTGGCTCCAAGGATGCCTGAACCCTAATGTCCCTGTCGAGGTTAGTTTCACTTGTCTCAATTTAAAGCCTTCAAGATATTTCACTGATGCATCCGAGCTGTTTAGAAAGTTGCACGCGACCTTTCTGAAACGAAAATTGGATTAATCTATGGCATCTTGTGCCAGGTGTTACAAATCTATGCAACGGAGGTCAGCGTCAGTACCCTGAAACCTTTAGATACATGAATCTTGCTGGTCCTGAATGCCCGTGGTCGGAGGGAGTGGTGATTTATTTATTCGATGATCGATTCGACATAACCATCTCAGAAATATAGTCCGGGGACCCTCGGTACACATGAATAGCTTTTTGTACGCTAGTCAAATGTACATGCAATGGCTGATCAGATTTTACACCACTGGGATGTATAGTATGGAAGTTACTAGCTGAGTTAGGAGCGAGTTCATGGCAAATACATAGAAAAAAGGTGAGGAACGCAGGACTCCACTCCTTGTCACTTGTGGGCGAGGGAGTCCTTCGGCGCCTTCATGCCCGGGGTGAAAAGACGNTTTTCGTCCAAAGGATAAACC